>ML429459.1:0-88523 GCA_005239525.1 Nicotiana knightiana
TAACCCAAACTTGCTCTTCAGCATGTACGTACATCTTTCTGTTTGTTGTCTGTTATAGCTTTTTTGCATGGTGATATCTATTTAGAGAATCCTGTTTATTACTTGAATAATATTCTCGGGGTTGGGTGGTGATGAGGACTGGATAATTCCATATTTTGAATTCTACTCCAGAATCCTTTGTGGCTAATATCTTGGGATAGGAGTTAGAACTTATTTGTGTCTTACTCTTCCTAATTTTAGACCTGCTAAAAGGCCGCCGGAATATTCATTCGCGATGAGCTGTTAACGGCGCACACTTTCTATTAAAGTTTGAAGTGTTGAGGTCTTGAGGATCTTATTTAATGAGCTAACCTTCACATGCTTGTGTAGGTGTGGATTTGAAGTTCGGATACTGCCTAAGATAAGAATGACCCAAGAGGCATTCAGCAATACAAGAGATGGAGTCTGGAATCTACAAAATGAGCAAACTAAGGAACGCACAGCTGTTGCCTTCTTGCGTGTAGATGATGAGCACATGAAGGTATTTGAGAATCGTGTTAGGCAGATCCTCATGTCATCTGGTTCTACAACATTCACAAAGATTGTTAACAAATGGAACACTGCTCTTATTGGTAACATCTTGTCCTGAGTTTCTGCCTATTAATTGTTTCAAACATGAACTTTGGCTCTTGCTAGTGGATCCTTGTCACTAAGGTTTTTGGTTTACTCTTGTAGGCCTCATGACATATTTCCGTGAAGCAACAGTGCATACCCAAGAATTACTGGACCTGCTGGTCAAATGTGAAAACAAGATACAAACTCGTATTAAGATTGGTTTGAACTCAAAAATGCCCAGTAGGTAAGTTCTTGAATATACGTGTGAGCGTATGGCGGAATTATTTTAATTTTCAGTAAATATGTTTTCTGCATCTCTTCTAATGATGAATATGCTTTAGGTTTCCTCCTGTTATTTTCTACACACCAAAGGAAATTGGAGGGCTGGGAATGTTGTCAATGGGTCACATATTGATCCCACAGAGTGATCTTAGATATAGTCAGCAAACAGATGTTGGTGTGACACATTTCAGAAGTGGAATGAGCCATGAAGAGGACCAATTGATTCCAAATCTTTATCGATATATACAGGTGACTTTTGAAGCTGGCTTTGACTTTTCTCTTGTCCACCGAAATTAGTTTTACTAATACTAACTTATTACTCCTTGACAGCCGTGGGAGAGTGAGTTCATCGACTCTCAAAGAGTTTGGGCTGAATATGCTTTGAAAAGGCAGGAAGCCCAGGCACAGAATAGGCGTTTGACTCTTGAAGATCTGGAAGTGAGTAATCTTCCCATATTGATAACTTTCTCTTGCATCCATTGGAACTTTTCTACACTATCTGCTACTCTGCGGTAGTTCTTAAGTGGTTTGTAGGCCGAGGCAAGATATATCGTTTGTGATATCTGGAGTTTCCTTTCATTGTGGCGCAGAAAAGAGAACTACAAAATACAAAAGCAAATCATAAGCTAGTTAGCTTTGGCTTTTTTTAGGGGGGGAGGTGGGGGGTTGATATGTGTTACTTGCAGCTTTCATGTTATTTTGGCAATTGACTGTTTGCTGGTTTTGTTAACTTTCCTCTCTTGTGATTCGTTAGGATTCATGGGATCGTGGAATACCTCGAATCAATACATTGTTCCAGAAGGATCGCCACACCCTAGCATATGACAAAGGATGGAGAGTGAGAACAGACTTTAAACAGTACCAAGTTCTTAAGCAGAATCCATTCTGGTGGACACACCAGAGGCATGATGGAAAGCTATGGAACCTGAATAACTATCGTACTGATGTGATTCAAGCTCTTGGAGGAGTTGAAGGAATTCTTGAGCATACATTATTCAAAGGAACATAGTATGCTCTCTTCCTCATTGCTCTTTTTATTTCTTTTAATTTTATTGGGGGCCAAAATGTTTTTACTCTCTGAACTGGATTGTGTGGTCTCAGTTTGCATAACCTTTTGGTGCAGGCTTTACTAACTTAATTTCCTTGATATTTCAGTTTCCCTACTTGGGAGGGTCTTTTCTGGGAGAAAGCTTCAGGTTTTGAGGAATCTATGAAGTACAAGAAACTGACTAATGCTCAACGATCTGGGCTTAATCAAATCCCTAATCGTAGGTTTACTCTTTGGTGGTCGCCAACAATAAATAGGGCCAATGTCTATGTTGGTTTCCAAGTACAGCTGGACCTGACTGGGATATTTATGCATGGGAAGATTCCAACTCTGAAGATATCTTTGATACAGATCTTCCGTGCACATTTGTGGCAGAAGATCCATGAGAGTGTTGTCATGGATCTTTGCCAAGTTTTGGATCAAGAGTTGGATGCGTTGGAAATTGAGACTGTACAGAAGGAAACAATTCATCCAAGAAAGAGTTATAAAATGAATAGCTCATGCGCTGACATCCTCCTTTTTGCGGCACATAGATGGCCAATGTCAAAACCTAGTCTTGTGGCCGAATCGAAGGATGTGTTTGACCAGAAGGCTAGTAACAAATACTGGATAGATGTGCAGCTTCGATGGGGTGACTATGATTCTCATGATATTGAGCGTTATACACGAGCAAAGTTCATGGATTACACAACGGACAACATGTCTATTTATCCATCTCCTACTGGTATGTCACATGTGCATCTGGTGATCAACTGAATTGATTCCCTTTTTCAGAGAAGTTATAGTTCTTTCTTTGTGCAGGTGTAATGATTGGACTTGACCTTGCTTACAACTTGCATTCCGCCTTTGGTAACTGGTTCCCTGGTTCAAAACCATTGCTTGCCCAAGCCATGAACAAGATTATGAAGGTACTTTTCCCCTTTCAATCATCCATTATTTTCATGAACTGGTTTGCGTGTAGTATATGTTGCAGCTGAAAGTTTCTTAACATCCTTATGTTCCATTATGCAGTCAAATCCTGCACTCTATGTTCTGAGGGAACGGATAAGGAAAGGGTTGCAATTGTATTCTTCAGAGCCCACAGAACCATATTTATCATCTCAGAATTATGGGGAGATTTTCAGCAATCAAATTATATGGTTTGTTGATGACACAAATGTGTACCGAGTGACCATCCACAAGACCTTTGAGGGAAATCTGACGACAAAGCCCATAAATGGTGCAATTTTCATTTTCAATCCTAGGACAGGACAACTGTTTTTGAAGGTAAATGCAGTTGTTCGACCGCAATATTCTTGTTTACTCTTGGGCAAAATTCATTGTCCTCTAACTGCTGATGTGTGCGCTGTGCTTTTCATTACAGGTCATTCACACAAGTGTGTGGGCAGGGCAAAAGCGTCTTGGCCAGCTGGCTAAATGGAAAACAGCCGAAGAAGTGGCTGCGCTTGTAAGGTCTTTGCCAGTTGAAGAACAACCTAAGCAAATTATTGTGACTAGGAAAGGAATGCTTGATCCTTTAGAGGTCCACTTGCTCGATTTTCCGAATATTGTTATCAAAGGAAGTGAGCTGCAGTTACCATTCCAGGCCTGTTTGAAGATAGAGAAATTTGGTGATCTTATACTGAAGGCTACGGAGCCACAAATGGTTCTGTTCAACATATATGATGATTGGTTGAAGAGCATCTCGTCCTATACAGCATTCTCCAGGCTCATCCTCATCCTGCGTGCACTTCATGTGAACAATGAAAAGGCTAAGATGCTACTCAAGCCTGACAAGTCGGTCGTTACTGAACCTCACCACATCTGGCCTTCACTTACAGATGACCAGTGGATGAAGGTATGTTTAGGAAAATGTACCTATATCCTTGAATATTGCCAGACCGTGATATTGTGAAAGAAACTTTTGTTAGTGGCTTTATACTTCATAAGGTTAATCTTCTCTTTGGCTTGTTCAGATCCACCAGAATAATTTAAATGGAGTTCCCCGGAGAATGAACTCCGGGAAGGTAGAGTAGAAATTGGTATGAGAAAATATGCTAAAGTAGTCAAAATGAATGAACACGTTCAATTCAATAAAAAAGAAATCTTTTTTTTCTGATTCATTTTTTTTCGGGGATCTCCGGATCTATCCTTATTTTCAACTCCCCGAAGCATTTCGTCGATTACTACGCCGCGGCACACCTGTGAGATTGTGTTGATTTTAATTTGGTGGAATCCTTTCTGATTCTGGACTTGGTGTAGGTTGAAGTAGCGCTTAGAGATCTCATTCTCTCAGACTATGCAAAAAAGAACAATGTCAACACATCAGCATTGACGCAGTCTGAGATCCGTGATATTATACTTGGAGCTGAGATTACTCCTCCATCCCAGCAGCGACAACAGATAGCTGAGATTGAGAAACAGGTAATAATCTTGGTCTTTCTAGTACATGTCAATGTGCCCCCTTTGTTTTTAGAGCTTCAGTTGCTAATGTGCATCATCTTTTCAGGCCAAGGAAGCAAGTCAACTGACAGCGGTTACCACAAAGACCACTAATGTCCATGGTGATGAGTTGATTGTTACTACTACAAGTCCCTATGAGCAAGCTGCCTTTGGCTCTAAAACAGATTGGCGTGTGAGAGCAATTTCTGCAACAAATCTCTATCTCCGTGTGAACCACATATATGTAAATTCAGAGGACATAAAGGTAAAACTTGCTGTGCAATATGTTGTTTTAACTAGACATACTATACCTTTAGCACCTTGTTAGTAGAATCACTGTTGCAATGGAAAAATATTCAGTGTTAATATTTTGGTTTCTAACTGTTTGTGCAGGAGACTGGATATACGTACATCATGCCAAAGAATATTCTGAAGAAGTTCATTTGCATTGCCGATCTGCGGACACAAATTGCTGGTTACTTATATGGTGTAAGTCCACCAGATAATCCTCAGGTGAAGGAAATCCGGTGTATTGCAATGCCTCCACAGTGGGGGACACATCAGCAGGTGCATCTACCTTCCGGTCTTCCGGAGCATGATTTTCTTAATGACTTGGAGCCTTTGGGATGGATGCACACACAACCAAATGAACTTCCTCAGTTGTCTCCACAGGTTAACTTCTGTTCATCTTTGTTTTATTGTGCAGCTGTAGTGAGTTATATTCCAGGGTTTAGGTGGGGTTTGTTTAGCCAATTGCTCTGTGCATAGCTCTTCTGATGTGTAAATCTTCTGAATGACAGGATGTTACTTCACATGCTCGGATCCTGGAGAACAACAAACACTGGGATGGAGAGAAGTGTATTATATTGACATGCAGTTTCACACCAGGGTCTTGTTCGTTAACTGCATATAAGCTGACGCCAACAGGGTATGAATGGGGACGTGCTAACAAAGATACAGGAAGCAACCCTCATGGTTACCTGCCGACTCATTACGAGAAGGTCCAGATGCTGTTGAGTGACAGATTCCTTGGGTTTTACATGGTAAGTTTGCTAGTCTTGTGGATTATTCAGTTGGATTTTTGATTGCTTCTCCCATCCCATGTTTCCTGCATCTCCCTGCTTCCTTCCATGCCACTTAAGTCTAGAACTGAATCTAAATGCAACTTTGTTGTGCAGATACCTGATAATGGTCCATGGAATTACAACTTCATGGGAGTGAAGCACACTGTTAGCATGAAGTACGGGGTGAAGTTAGGTACACCTCGGGAGTACTACAATGAGGATCACCGACCAACTCATTTCCTGGAATTCAGCAATATGGAGGAAGGTGACACTGCTGAGGCAGATCGGGAGGATACATTTACATAATACATTGCCATTCAAACATATGTTGGTAATATTACCCTCAGCTCTTTGGGAAGTCAAATCAAGTGGTGACTTTGTTGTGGTATGTCTCAGCTTTAGTCCATAGTGTAGTGGCTGATGATATTAGATGGAACCTACAAGTTGTAAATATATGAAATGAATTTGTAGCTTGATGCCACTGTATACTTTTCATCGAAGGGCGGATGTCGCGGCTCGGCTTTGTGGTTTAGCATTTAGCTCGCACCTTTTAGATGCGGCAAAGCAAACAGATGTCTGTACACTAAGAGAAAGCAAATCGTGTTTTTGGTGTTTTGATTTTTCCTTAATCCCGTTGCCGTAGGAGCCTTCTATGCCGAGAGCAATGCAACTGAACAGTGTAAGGTTTAGAATGTTAATGAATTAAACGCTAGTAGTGTATTTATTCATATTGATGGTTTGAGATATTGCATCGTTGCATGGTTTTCGGAAAAAAAGGTGATATTTAGTCTCATTTGACCTTCCCTTTGTATCGTTTACAGCAATCTTTACTAATTGTGACTCGAGCTTCCTTTGTTTCCTTCAACTTCCAGCAGCTGACTTGTATGGGAGCCTATAGACTGTTTGGCCAAGCTTCTCAAGAGGTCAAAAGTGCTTCTTTTTGCTAAAGTACTTTTTTTATCCAACATGAGGTGTTTGACCAAGTTTTTTTAGAGAAAAAAATATATTTTTGGGAAGAATCAGAAAAATGTAGCTTCAATAACTGTTAAACCTAATACTTAGGATATTAATATATAATTATTTCTTATTACTTTTAAGATAGCTTTCTAATATATAGTGACTTTAGAGGTGAATGCTTTTATAATTGTTGAATAATTTTTAATATATTTAACTTATATTAAAATTAAGTATTATTAAATTTTATTTACTTGAATAAAATGAAAAAGATTTAATTATTATCTGTAATAACATATTTTTGAGATTATTTATTTACTTATAATATTAACTATTAAATAAAAATTCATGTTATTATTCGTAATTTGATACTTAAAAGTAAAAAACTTGGTCAAACACAACTTATTGCTCAAAAGTGTGATTAGCCAAACACAAACTGCTTCTCTCCAAAAGTACTTTATTCAAAAATACTTTTCAAAATAAGTTGATTTCTCTAGCTTGGCCAAACAGGCTATAAGGCATTATTTGGAAAATTTTCAAGAAAATTGTTGCATGTTGTCAAACGTACGTTGACGTTAAGCAACAAAAGATTATATGTGGGTGAAGTATCTCATGGCATCCTCTCCAATGCACTTTTGTCGAATCACATGTTTAACTAATTGTAAATCAAACAACGCGTATAGTTATCAAAACACAATTAATTTGTACACAATCGCTTTCGTTTATCTCCTCTCTTTTCGCCAAACGAGCTAAGATTCTTGCCTCAATCCGCGACTGGAGGATTTATTACACCACCAATCCGTTGGAAAGGCTTATTTCTCGCTTGGGTAAATTGATCTTTGCAAAGCTAGTGACTTCCAACACGGTGAGCTCTTATCACTACTAAGTAAGGCTGTCCAACCCGTCCCGTCCCACTTAATTCTAAACGGGATGAGCCTATGTTAAACGGGAGACGGGAGGACCATTTCACCCCGTTTGTCACGTCCCGTTTCGTCCCATCCCGTCCCGCCTGTTCCACCTGATTTTTTTTTTTTTGAATTCTAGCTGTTGGGCAACGGCTTTAATTGCAAAAATAGCCGTTCCCAACAGCCAAAAACGGCTATAATTAGCCCCCAACCCCTATCCTTCTTCGTTTTCCCCCACAAAAATCAATCATTCTTTCTCAAATCATTCTATCGATGTTATTCTCTCAATTTTCTTATTATCAACTATTGAGTGATAAGTTTCAAGTATTTGAGCAAATTTTTGGAGCAACTTCCAAGCTTCAAATTAATTCATCAAGTATTTGGAGCAATATTTTGGGCAATTTCTTCAAGTTTCAATTTTAATCACAGTGCACTCGTTCCATCTCCTAATTTTAATATATAATTTTTGCGTATCATTTTAGTGCTTAATTTTTGTGTTTACTTTACGCGTTCTATTTTTTTGTATTTTATTTGTGTGTTAGCTTTTTTAATTAATTTCGCATTTAAATTATGGTACCTAAAAATATATTTGGCTTTGAAAAATTAACCACTCGGGAAGAAGAAGAATACAATGAGATACTTAGCACTGGGAGCGATGACGGCATGGAACTCATGGACCATCATCAACATTGCCAATTCCAAAACAATGTCCGAGAGAAATTATAGATAAGTTACAACGAAGTTATATAAGAGCTTACAAATATTAGTATGATAAGTTGTAATTGGCTAATAAGAGGCCTAGTTCAAACAGAACCCTTCCTAGAAGGTGGCTACGTAGATTAGGTGCTCTTCAAAAAAATTATATTTGTATGTTGAATTTGAAAGTTCTATTAATAAAATAAAAGGCTCTAAGCGTTGAATTTTTTTTATGAATTGTCTTACACTCTTACTTAGTTACTTAATGATTTGAAATTATATTAAATAAATTATAACTCTATTATAAATTTATAATTACTAGAATATTTCACTATTAGTCTTTTGTTTTAATATTTTATAATTCTTTACTTAGTTTTTCAATTTCGGTTTAACTTTTAAGTTTATTAAATAAGTCAATAAACTAGCCATTGCTTAAATAATTTTTTTTTTTAAAGGCACTTTTTGTCCCGCGATCCCGTCTCGTTCCATCCCGTTTGTTAGCGGGACGGGATGGGTCTACCATTTCGTCCCGTCCCGCCACTGTCCCGGCTAAATGTCGTCCCGTCCCGTTGGACAGCCATACTACTTCTCTGAACGGAACGGGACTACCATAAGAGTCAAGCACGTAGAAAACAGCGGGTTGAGCATACAGTTAACTGGTCAACTGAACCGTGCATTTTCAACATGGAGCATAGATAAAAGTCTACTATAATTTCATATAAGAAATTTAAATTATTGGATTTCAGAAAAAAAGTTAAATTTTGAGCCCATATTAAGTGTAATGATTCAATGGTAAGAACCTAAAGTTAAACCTAACAAATTTAAATCTTGGATTCTCCTCCACAAAAATGTCACAACTTAGGGAGGCCACAATAATACTGTATTAGCTGTCCAGGATAGTTTCCAAGAAATTGGATGGAAATGTCACTTGCAAAGGCAAAAGCTATGCATCTCAACTTCCACAACAATAATCTGAACATCAAATATGCAGAACAAAGCAGTCTCTATTTGCTTCTCAGCCGGTAAGAACTCAGATAAGGAAAGTGACAAATAAGAGAAGCCGGTATGAGTGGAGACAATCAATTCCAGCAATAATGTTCAGATCAACATTAATATCGAAATCATGAGAGATGAGCAAAGATTATACACACACTTAAGAGGCAGGAGAGGGAAGCAGCACATCATTTCATCAGTTTCATTGTGTTTGACCCTGCTTACTCGAGAAAATTAGGGAAGGTGGGATAGTTCCAGTTCGACAAATAGGTTGTTAGATGCTCACCTAGGGCCAGAGATACATTCAGGGATGGAGTAACTTACTCTCTGAAAAACATATGCTAGAGAAATGGCAAATCCATTGGACATTACCTTCTACCAAAACTTACTCTTGTAATGTAACACACAGAAAGAGACAATATCATAAATTCACTTCAGTTGTGTAAAGAGAACTAAACCAAGTGATTGTTCTTCTCCACAGGAGATCGGATAGGTAGCCGACAAACCACTTATTCCATAACATTACATGATATTTAAGCTTTCAAAAGTGATATGAAACATATATTATTCCTATGCGACCTGGAAAAGTATACATGCTTAGAGCTTATTTCTAGCTCAAAGTTGATAGTCACAGAAAAGAATAAATTTCAAAAGCAAATCTCATTTCGTTCAGTCTATCAAAGGTATTTCTAAATATACATAAGATGCTATGAATTCAAGTATGGAATGCAGGGAAAGGACAACTGGATCTCAATAGAGAAAACTAGTTTCAAAAAGATAAAAACATTTTATTCGTTCTACCAGATTCATACCTGAAACAGAAAGGTCAAAGAACATAAGATTTCTCTTGCAGTTTTAGCGGCAAATTTCTGTCAGTTGTATCATAATGCCAAATCTATCCCTAAAGAATGAGGGCACGAAATCAGCTGTTACCTAAGCAGTTTCAAATTAATCTCCAGAACAACAGCTCGAAAACCAAGCCTTCCAATTACGTCATGAAGCCACTGCAAGATTCATCTCCAAGGATCAAATTTAGAAAGACCAAAAGCTGTTTGAAAGAAACGGATTAAGAAGATAAGTCTGTACCTTTTGTTAGTTCAGTAAAATCTGTCATTTCAGAAGCTCTTCATGCATGCCGAGTTTAAAGTTCCAAAAAACATCAGATTAAACAGACCGCGACCACTCCCCTCCATATAACTGCACAAGAACATGTCTGATACGCTTCTCTTCTGTTACCAAAACAGCATGCTTGCAACAATAGGCATAACCGAGCTGTTGCAATAGTGCTGAAGGAGTGGAATGAGGAATAAAACTCCTTTTCTTATGCTGAATCAAGGAGAAAAGTTTCGTCATCCCATTCACAGCCTAAAGCACCAAGCACTTTCATGATTTCCTCGATCCTTGAATTAGAGAAATTTCCAATTGTGAACTTTTCAACAGATCCCTTCACTTCAATGAGACTATGACCAGCCTCCTTCTTTAAACCACAACCCTTTAACATTTTTCTTGCCTCTGCTACACTATCCCACTTCTCGTCTGAAGCATACAAGTTTGATAACAAAACATAAGGTGAAGTTGAAACTGGCCGAAGCTGTAGGAGCTTTTTAGCCATTTTTTCCCCTATTACAACATCACCATGCAGCCGACAAGCTGAAAGTAAGCAACCTAAAACAACTGGATCATGCCCAAAAGGGTATCTTTGCATGTATTCTTCAGCATCTTTCAGTCTCCCAGCTCGTCCTAGTAGATCAATGAGGCAAGAGAAATGTTCAATATCAGGAGTAACCCCATAAATCTTGCTCATGGTATTGAAGTAATCTAGGCCCTCATCTACAAGCCCTGCATGATTGCAAGCGATTAGAAGTCCAAGAAATGTGATAGAATCAGGCTTTAAACCGACACTCTTCATCTCCTCAAACAATTTTATAACTTCTTTTCCATGGCCATGGTTAGCAAATCCAGCAATGACACTATTCCATGAAACAAGGTTATGACAAGTCATTAGCCTAAAAGCTGTATATGCATACTGAATACAGCCACATTTAGCATACATGTTCACAAGTGCATTGCCAACACCAATATCTACACTTGAGCTTGTTCTGATAATATGTGCATGTATTTGCCTCCCAAATTGCATAGAACCCATGCCAGCAGATGCAGAAAGCACACTAGCATAGGTAAACTCATCAGGCCTTTCATCAAAATACTCCAACATCTCTCTAAAAACGCCCAATGCCTTCGAATGATCATCACAACGAGAACAAGCAGCAATGAGAGTATTCCATGAAATGACATCTTTCTCTTTGATTGATCTGAAAACTTTTTCAGCTTCATCTAACAAGTTTATATTTGAGTACATTATCATTATTACATTGCCTATAAAGGCAGTCCCGTCAAGTTTGAGCTTCATCGTTTGGCTATGCAATTGCATTCCTTTCCCCAAATCATCTGCAGAATTGCAGGTTCCTAATAAGCCCACAAAGGTGAAGCAGTCCGGCACCAACCCTTGTCGGCACATACACTTATAGACTTCAAATGCTTTCTCTCTTTGACTACTTTCTACCAAACCCATTATGATTGCGTTGTAAGAGACATCAGTTAGATTAGGTGTTCTTGCAAAAACTGAAAGAGCATCACCACATTGACCATTTTTCATGTACATCGAGATCAGAGAGTTGGACACAAACGAAATGGACGAACAGCCTAATTTGATAGACTGGGCGTGTATTTGTCTACCAAGTTTCAGGGCCAAGAGGTTAGAACATGAACTAAGAGCACTGGCAAGGACAAATTCATTGGGCTCTAGTGGCATTTGAGAGTAAAGGTTGATAGCCATGAGATGCTTCCCATCTTGGCTATAACCAGAGATCATGGCTGACCAGGTAATGAGATTTCTCTCGGACATCTCATTAAAAACTTGACTGGCAAAGTTGATCTTTCCACACTTGGCATACATGTTGAGGATGTGATTGGATATGACAACGTCATCTCGCAAGCCTGACTTGATCGCCGCAGCATGAAGAGAGAGGCCATGACGGAATGCCTTGGTCTTAGAGCAATGATGCAATAGTGAACCAAGAATTTCTGGTACCATTTACCGCAGCACTAAGTGAAATTCTTACGAATATGCATCTCTTCTAAAATAAAAAACGTCCTTTATTCAAGAATTTCATCTACTAAAAAACTTAAACAGGGACGTCTCAGCAAACAAATAAACCTGCATGAAAGGTTTGGTGAATAAGGGCAGAGGACAAAAATGAAACAATTGATAACCGTAGCCAATTCAAACTTAAGTACAAGTTTCTGTTCTTTCATTATCATGTCAATCACTTGGAAGCCCCACATAACTGCAAATATTTCAAAAACATCCGTCACACAAAAAAAATAAAAAAACATAGTTTATCCAATAAAACCACTTGCTCGACCCTTCTGTGTTACTCTTATCCTTTCTCCATTTTGTTCTCATAATTAGCTTCATATCAGCATTAAATCCTAAATTGGTCCTATTTTCCTTCTTATCTTCTCCAAACAACATTACTACACTCCAATAAATAAAATAGTAACAACCCAAACCAAAAAAAAAAAGAACAAAGACAAAGGCAAAAGACAATCTAGTAAAGAACGAAAGACAAGAGGAAAGGCACATGGTGAAGGAGAAAATGCTGCAAATCCAAGCCATTCAAAAGCTCTCTTTACCTCATTGAACAACATTTTCTCGCTTTCGAAGATAAAACTTCAATATTTCTTGTTATAACTCCTTGAACATTTAAATTACTCTTAATATGTGAAAAATTGAATCCTGACATTTCATGTAGCTTATATATATATATATAGACACTACTTTAAACAAGAAACAAAAACATAAACAAATCAAACATTTTCTTTTTTTTTGAGAAGGACAAACCAAGCATCTTTTTAATAAGTAAGAAACAAGATTAATAACCTTACTATTGCATTCACAAAATTAGCCAAGATAATCAAACCAAACAACAAAAGTTCTAAGAAACAGAAGGGCTTATGCAACTTGACCAAATAATTCTGTTAAAATGTACAAGCAAATATCTATAGATGTTTAACATAACATATAGACAAGTTAATTGCACTTCATCCTCAAGAAATTATAGACCCCATAAAAAAAAATTCAACCTTTTTCTTCATAATAAACGTAAAAGTTGTGGGGTACCACCAGAAAATTACCTATGAAGTAAGGTGGAACAAGAACTCAAACTTGGGTCAATCTCATTTTCTTCCTTCTTTCTTCTTCCCAGAAAGCTAACCTAAGCACAATTTCAAGAATTTCTCCAAAAACCCATTCCAATGGAATTAAGTTTGATACTAAAAACCTAATCTTGGATCATTATTAGAAGGATTACTACTATTTCTTCTTTAAATGTTTTTATCTTTATTTATTTCTCTCCCTTATTTTCAGTTCATTTTTAATAATAATGAAAAGAGTTTTCTCTTAATATTTGAAAATCATATATGGGCCGTAAAGCAGATCCGTAATTTGAATGAGATGGGCTGAATAGCTGTCGACATTTAGCCCAATTCTGTAAAAAAAAAGGGATCTTTACACAAATAGCCGGCTGAATTCTCTATTACTTCTATAGCCACTATACATTGATTTTACACTGACTATATACAATTACACACGTATATACATAAATTTTTATACATCTTCCGAATACTTTTAATTTAAGTGATTTGGTGGACGACTATTTAGGTTAATTTTTCAAAACAAATTAACAATCAGGTCACTTATTTGGTTATTAAATTTTATTAAGGACAAGTAGGTTGCTCAGTGAATTTTTTTTTTGGATTTAACTTATATATATCCCACAATATATAAATTTTTACGCTATCAATGAATTTTTACATGTAATAACAAGTTACTAACTAAATTGAGGACAAGTAGGCTGCTCATGAATCAGATTTGCATACAAGTTATTACCAGAGAAATACTAAGGTATCACAGAACTTTGACAACCACATAACAGTTTTCATAAAGATGTTCAAGCCAGAAAGTAATAGAATCAGATTGAGGGGTGTGCTAGGGGAGATAACATGCTGAATATAAGGGAGGATAGGACAGATTAACAATCATACTAGTAAAGTGAAAGCAGACATGCTAGTTTAGTTTATATTTTAATCTTCCATATATGAAATACTTAACAAAATGGTCAATTTCATGTTTCAACCTACATATTCTTTTTGTAACCAGGGGCTTAATGTGTAAAGCTACAGATACATGCCAAAATTTCTGTAACCGCGGAATAAAATTCACAAATAGCTATTTTTTGGCACTTGTAATAAAAAACAACTAGCATGAAATATAACAAATTCTTAGCATGAAATTCAATATTACAGTTGTGGCAGGAAAATATTTATATTTATAGCACACAGTTCCATCAAAATAGGTATATTAATTATTAATCCCTAAACATAAGCAATTTGAATGAAAAGTCCATAATTCTTTGCACGAAAATCATACCTTTTTTTCTCTTTATCTATTAGTTTTCCTTCTTTTTCTTCGTGTTCTTAATTTTGTTTTCTGCCAAAGCCAATATATTTTCTACATTTGTTCCATTCGTTTTCTTTTTAATTATCTTTCTTAAAGTTTTTCTTTTCCGTGAATCTTCCTTTCTTAACATAAAGATCTTATTTCGATAATAATATACGTTAATATATACAAAACGTACATAAAAAATACATAAAAATATATAAAAGATATACATAAAAAATACATCTTCAATTAAGATAACACTTAGACATGTGAAATATACATAAAAAAATATATCTTAAATTTAATTAAGATGGCATATATATATATATACACACACACACACATTGAATATACATCTATGATAAGATGGCACTTCACAAATATATATAAAAAAATTATATACATAAAAGAATTAAAGTGATACTTGATATACAAAGTATAAAAGACGTATAAATTAATACATATTGCATTTGTGTGGCATTCACATATACATCAAGTTTTTAAAAATGGAGTGAAGAAGATGAATGTTGGAAAGGAAGATTGGAGATGGACAAAAAAAGCACTTCCCGTAATTAGTGAGTCAGTTAACTTATTAAATGTCGAGCTTAATTTTTATAATATGCTAATAATGAAAAAAAAAGTATTCTTTATAGAATGAATAATAAATAATGCTATTTTTTTAAATAATAGTAAAAAAAAGGATCTAGCATATTAAAAAACTCGTCCCGTATATATCTTGGTCACGTTGAAATGAAAAAAGAGGACTAAATTCCAAAAATATCAATTTTACATTCTTATTCTTATGTGAAAAAGAAGACAATTATTTATCGCTTTTATTGGAAAAAGTAAACTTTTGGTGATTTTGATGGTGTAAGAAAAGTCAAAGACAATACGATCATAATAGTTGTAGAATAGGTAATTCAACTAATTGATCATCATACTCACACTTTTCCCCTATTCATGAGTCACAATCGCATCTTCAATTAACAATGTCTTTTATAATTTAGCAAATTTTTAAATCAAATATTATTAATAAAATAGTGAAAGAATTTAGTACAACTATCCCAATGATTGATAGTATAGGTCAAGAGCTACTAATATTTAGATTTACAAAGCTGGTCCGAAGAATAAATACAACATATATTTGAAGTTTACATAAACAGAAAAGAACAAGAGGTAGCTTGAATACGGAACGCTGGTACGTCTTCAATGCAAGGCTTTGTCTTTAACATCTACTCAGCTCCAAGATCTACACGCAAGGTGCACAGCGACGGACCCACGTGCGTCCGCCACTGAAGGTGCATAAGTGTAGTATGAGTACAACCGATCATTTATATTCAGTACGTATCTTGACTAACCTCAGAGAAGTAGTGACGAAGTTTTTAAGTCTAAAAGATACTCACATAACCCCTTGTGTAGCTCAATAACATATATAACACAGAGAAGAATCCAATGTGTTAATTCGTACCAAATGGTTTTTTTTATTTTCATGACAATAAATCGAAATATATATATGATTAATAGTATCGAGGATAAGGGATAAAAAGAAAAAGAAACATATGCCACTTGAACGTGAAAACTAGTACTCCTATGAAACATTGATGAAACAGCCAAAACGTTCCATGAGCCATGTCGCGTTGTGATAGCAACAATTGCTCCCCATGTTGCAATATAATAAATTTCAGTCCTTTTCATATAAAGTTATTTGGACAATATTTGTTTCTGCTTAAATCCTTTTATCAAGAGAAAGTCGAAATATAATGGGATAAATATATGAATAACTCCAGGAAATTATATAGACATTAAAAAATTACGTATAATAGGATGTCAATTGACACAAAAATGGCTATGCCACTACCGATCTTGGCCTTCCCCACCCCAAAAAATAAAAATAAAAATAAAAATAAAAATTAAAAGAGAGGGAAAGTAAGTGGAAAAAATATATTCTCATAATGTAATGAGACAGACATTCAGGAGTGTGGTCAGAGATATGTAGCATGCAGATAAAATATTCTTTTTTTGGTAATTTGCAGATAAAATATTCGTGTAACCTATTCATGAAATGTAGTTAGTACAATATTTCTTTTTCTTCTCTTTTTTGCTTTTTTGGTCCGAATGTTAATTTCTCGGTGGCAATGATTATGCTCTAATTCAGTTCCAGAAAAGTAATTAAAATTAAGGACCGCCTGAATTGTTCCACATTTAATCATTTTCTTTAATCCTAAATATTGTTCCTATATTGACTTACTGTATATGATTCGCTCCCGTATGGTCATACTTTTTGGTAATCTTTTTTTAAAAATTGCTTGTTTATTGAATATGATCAGTTTCAAGTTCCCAAATTAAATTCTGGTTTAGAGTTGTTTTTGGGAGAATTTTTTCTTTCATTCATTAAACTTCAATCGTTTTTAAAAAAAAAAAATACATATCGAAACACAAATTCAAAAACTTTTTTTTTCAAGTTTCAATCAAATCTGCGTCCCAATGTCAGGAAAAACGAGTTATTTGATAATCAATTATTCGCTAAAGTCAAAACTGAACAAGCTCACTATATATACTATAACATTCGGTCATTTACTGCAATTATTAAAGAATTAAAAGCACGGAATTGTAGTTCATCAGAATTTGGTATTTGCCTCTGGACAACCTCAACTATAACAAGTCTTTAATTCAAGCACGTGTACAACATTTCTCAATCGTAGCAGATTAATAGCAAATTTAGAAATTGAATTGTAAGTCAAGCGGAAAAATAATCATATCTGAGGCTTCATGTACTAAAAGTAGGAGTGTACATAAACTAGGTTGATTTGATTTTTATCAAAATTAAACTAAATCAATTATATCGGTTTGGATTCAGAGGCTAACCTACGTTGTAGGTTGAGGGGTCACGTGACCCCTTTAATTTCGACAAAAATCTTGTATATATATATGTTATATATATATATATATTTGTACATATATATGGGACCCCTTAAATATTTTACTTGTGACCCCATAAACTAAAAAATCGAATGGCATAAGTAATTGTTTGGGCTGTTTAAGTTCAATCATTGTTGGACTATGGGGGATCGAGAACCAACTTCTCCTTCTCCTTTTCATTTTACTTATTTTTTCTCCTCTTTTCTACTTTAATTCTTTTTTCTCCTCCTTCCTATTTTAGTTATTTTTTCTCCTCCTTTCTAGTTTAGTTCTTTGAATACAACATAATTTATATTTAATTATCTTTTTTTGAATATAATTATGGTTTACTACTAATACATAATAGTCAGTTTAATTTATTTTATTTGTTTTCAAATTCTTCCCTTAAATTTAAAAACCTCAAATTGCATCGTATCGCTTCACAAATAAATTAAAAAATGAATTCTTCTGGCACAACCTTCTTCAACAATTACTTTGACACCGACTCAATAATGACAACTAAGAGTTTGAGACTGTTCTTCAGTTCTCTGGTTTGAGATTCTTCTTTAATTCTTTGACTATTAACATACACTTAATCTTAATTTCTGTAGTAAGTTTTTGATAATTTAAAATTTGAACGCTCTTTTGATCACAGGCCTTTTTTTTTTAATTAAAAACTAAAATTTTTAAAAGTTCAAACATGCTTAATCAAACACATTCACATTCCATAGCACCTATTTTGCGAAGAAATTTCTCTCCCTGTTTGGTTCTTTCTTTTTCTTTAGAACTTCTTTTTGTTTATATTTGGATGATATGTCATTATAATCATTAAATTTTTCAAGAGTTGCACGACGAATTTTATCGCTAGATAAGCACACAGTGGCGCCCTGTTATGCTCAAATCCTATGTCCACCTCTGTTTGGATTGGTTTTGTTTTGTCGAGTTTTTCGGATTTTTGATTTTTTTTTTGTTACATGAATATTATTTCAATCTTACTTTGTTAAAGTTATAGATAAAGTTTTGATAAGTCAATATATTTTTAGTAAATATTAAAAAAAATTGATAATCATATGGTCTATTAAAATATTCTAATGGAGGAACTTTTTCAGTAATACATGATAGTTATTTTCTTAGTCGTCTAACAATAATTTTTGTTAATGTACGCTTTCTAGGTTAATACATGAGAGGATCACAAAAATTCAATATTTTTTAAAGAAAATTCATTATAAAGTCTTAAAAATATATATATAAAAACTATATATTTATATGTCAGTTTGGTTCGAATTTTTTTACTCAATACCAAATCAAGTCAAACCAAACCTAGTCGAATTTTTTAATCGGTTTGGTTTAGTTTTTCGGTTTGATGCGGTTTACCGGTTCGGTTTGAACACCCCTAGCTAAAAGTCTTAGGAACGCGGGCGGAGCTAGCAATGTCGGTCAAGTGTTCGTCCGAATTTAGTAGTTTTAGTTCAAATTCTATATTTATCTAATATATTAAAACTTTACATATTATTAATTTAGAACCCGAACTCATTAACTCTAAAAAATTATAACCTGAACTCATTAACTTTAAATCTTGATTCCGCTTTTGCTTAGGAAAACTAGTTACTCCCTCCGGTCCACAATAAGTTATTTTTTGGCTGTTTTCACACAGATTAAAAAATCTATCTTTTAACGTTAATTAGAAATAAAATTGACCTTATTAACCGTTATTATCTCTTTACATAAACACTTCTAACATATACTCCAACGATATTTACTCTAAGTGCAATGCATAAAAAAAATAATTAATTCATTCTTGAAAGCTGAAAAAATCACTTATTTCAGACCACAAATAAAATGCCAAAAAATCACTTATTGTGGACCGAATGGAATAATAGGTTACTACACATATTCTTCTTTCTTAAATGGATGAACTACATCCAATTAGTAGAACAAACCAATTTCAAATTTGATTCACAAATTTCAAGTAAACTATTGATTATTGGTGGCTTAATTCAACATCATAGGTTCAGGTCAAGTAGTCTGCTAAGTGCTAACTATTGACCACTTAATTTGAGTTTTTCCTTTACCCATTAACTCTGTCAAATAATAAACTTAAATCAATAACACTTACTACCTTTCTCTAATTTTCACAGTGGGGACCTAGTGCATTATTCAATATTAATTATGGGTTCGTCCGAATATTCAAACTATATATATATATATTAAAATATTCACTAATTTAGCATAAAAGGTAGATCTGAATCTAATAAATTAAACAAATTATAATAAAATTTTATAATTACATTAATAAAATTTAAATCGTGAATCTATCTACGAAACTTTGAGACAGTCCTTTTGTTTTAGTTTCCAAATTACAAAACACTAACCTTTATATGATCTTTTGACTCATAAACTCCATGTAAGAACAGAAACCAAGGCTATCATACTTGTGCATATATAGCGTTAGTATGTCCACCATCAAAGGATGTGGAGCCGTAGATGAGACTGTTTTTCCTTTAATCAAAGGTCTCGGGTTCGAACTTTGAGTATGAAAAAATCTTTGATAGGGAGCGATTTCCCTCGAATGTGCCCTACACGACGTAAATTCGGATATAATCGGGCTCCAATGCAGGTCATGTTCTGTTCAATGTTCATTGGTGGGGAAGGTTGTTGGGGTGCACATGGCATTTAGCATATGGCTGCACAAACTAGATACTCACTAAAGAACTATTCTTGAAATTTGGAAATTGGCAACACCTGCAAAAAATATGTAGAAAACGACATAACTAAAAAAGAAATATTGAAAAGGAGTTCACGTTTTGTGCTTCTTTCACTCTCCCAGTCTCCCTCTCTCTCTTTTTTTGGGGTGTTATCGACTTTTAACTATTATTACTTATTTCGTTTCAATTTATGTAACAATATTTGACTCGGTATAAAATTTAAGAAATTAAAGAATTAAAATCTAAACTAAACTCTAAATATTTGTGTCGTTCTAAATCATCTCATTAAGAGTATTTGAATATTTGAAGAAAAAAAGGTTCAATCCAATGAAGTCGTACGTGAAATTTGGCAGCTCATCTAGAGTTTGACCTTCTTCGGTCCCAGAAGGAACCCTAACTTTGTCTTTCTCCCACTCCCAGTAGCGAAATTAAAAATTTACTAAAGGGTGTTCAAACTTGAAATAAGTAAAAAAAATTCTCCGAGAAAGAATGTTCAGTATATATTTTATACCTTTAAAATCTAATGTTTTACCTATATACACAGTATAATTTTTCGACGTAGGGTGCTCAACTGACCACCCTTCATTACAAGTAGCTTTGCTCATGCCCACTCCTTAGCGGCAAAAGCTAAACCATATTTAGAGCTTATAGATTCGAAATTTTAAATATATTAATAATTATATATATTTAATAAACTTCTTAAGACAAAGATATAGTTTGGACCAGTATTTTAAAAGGCGAAGGCGTGAGACATGACATTTTACTTGATATGAGGTAAGACGTAAGCTTCACAGATCGTTAATTTTTTATAATGTAAAAATTAATAATATATCATTATAACACAAATATATAGCGTCTTAACTTTCAGATAATATAAAATCATATATAATTTCTTACAACATATTATCAAAATGCATATTTTATTCCCTAAAAGTAAATGCTTATAAATTTTTCAATACAGTAATTTATTATATTGCTCTTGATGAGTAAATACAAAATTATTTTTAAATAGCAAAAGTAATAAATGTATGATAATTTTGAGAGAAATAGAACTAAGACATGAAGATCTAGTAAGTCAAGATATAAACTTTGGTTATCTATTTTCAGAAGAAATATTCAAATGATATTCACCCTTATGATGTTCTCAATTAGTAAATATGCAATACTAAAGTTCATTATTTGAGTTATTCACAATTTTTATATTCCTATAAATGAAAAAAAAATTAAAGAATTTTGAGAGTTGACATTGCTAATTAGTAAATTAGACACATGATTTGCATAGAAACTCTTTGGCGAGCCTCGAACATTGAGCATCAGGCGTGTTTAGGGCGCACAGTTGAGGGCGTAAGCCTCACAGAACTAAGCCCCACGTCATGAGTCCCAAGGCGTTTTTATAGTACCTCACCGGTGAGTCCCAAAAAAAACTTTTAAACCACTAGTTTGATCCAAAGCTACTTGCAGTAGCGTAGCTAGGAATTACGCTAAGGATGTTCAAACTTTAAACAAGTCATTAATTTTTTTTGTCTATGAATGGTGTACTAAATTTTTAAATCAAACTACACATTTAGCTAAACAATAAAAAAAACTTTTAATAGAACTATAATCTTGTAAATCAAAATTAAAATAACACAAAGACAACATTAGACATTTGACTAATAAAAATAATCATAAAATCATAGGAGAGAGAGAGTCAAAGAGGATTTGTAGTTTGTAGAGAGCATTTGTCGGAATTTTTTTTTGTAGAGCTTGACTTTTAAATTATAAAATTTATTTAAGAAATAATTTTTAGTTAAGAATTACTTTTAAGATTAGTTATTTTTTTCTATGCAAATTTTAAGTAATAAGAGTTATTTTATTAAAAAAGAATCAAATAGACCACACGTGGTGGTCTCCGTTTAGTTTTGGCAAACAAAATGGGCAGAACTTTGAATCCGTGAACAACATGTCACTTTGAACGCCCTGAACTGCTGGACTGCCTTACTCAGGTGTGTTAAGTGTATTCAAAATATAATATATAACCATATAAAGTAGTATTTAACTTGTACATACATTATAATTTTTCGACAAAAGGTGTGTGCTTGACTATTGTTGCGGCCAAACGCACACGCAAGTATACGCGGTCGTCAAGTAATAAAGTGACTAAAAGTCGAATGTGGAACCCACGAGGACTTGTGATTAACTATTAACTAAATTAAACTATCTTAACTATCTAAACAAAAATTAAACTTAGAAGTATTTGTTTCTATTCTAATTAAAATAAAGAAAAATAAATAGTGAACTCTGAACAAAAGGATAGCAGATTTTTATGTTATCAATGCGATGAAAACGATCTAGGGTTATGGGCTATCTACCAAGCGTATTGTATTCTTCAATTGAATTGACTGATTAATTTATCTAATTTATTGGTTAACAAGGTTAATATTGCTCATAAGAATCTGTCGAGTTCTTACTCGCCTATTCAAGCTAACCTAACGCCTATATGTCTATGAAATTAGAACTAGCAAGAATGCATTTATAATTCCTATAAATCAACCAAGCAAAGCAATTAGGTATATATCTATCCTAACCGCGAATCTGTTAATGCCCATATTCAAGAACTTGCTCTACTCAACCCTAATATGCAATCTAGAATTCACACTTTCGAATTCAATTCTAGATTCGTAGATAGTATTCAATTGGTGATCAAACAATCAAATAATTAAGTGCGGGATTGAATAAATAAACTAATACGAAAAATCAAGAAATCAAAATCAATATTCGAATAACAATAGTCATGAAAGAGCCACAATCCTAGAACGTGAAGTTTTAGCTCCATATAGACATGGTAGCCAAACAACAAACCATACAAAGAAACATAAAAAAAATACTAAGTATGGTGGAAGTAAAGATGAAACCCGACCTCCACGGTGGCTCTATGCTTGTGTTTTCCTCTAAAAATGTCCTCCTCTCTAAAAATAGGTTTTAAGTTAGCTTTTATATGATTTACGGACGTCTTGGGGTAGAAATAACAGAGTCCTAATTGAAACATGACAACTTTGCGTTCCTAGCGTCCAGGGCAGCGTGGGGCACTGGCCCTGGCGCCCAAAATATTTTGCTTCCGTAAATTGCGCCACAACCAGCGCCCCACACTGGTTGTGGCCCTCAAATTCCATTCTTTGCTTTTTCTTCCTAATTTCACTCCAATTCGCGTCATTTCGTCCCAAATTGTATCTAAATGATTCCTATGCATAGAAATACCACAATCTAGCACAAATTATTATATTAAACATCTCAAATTATCGAAACATGAGCAAAATGTGAGGCGATATATATCAAAATATGCATACATTAAGCCGATTATCAACTACCATTGGCATAGGGTGGACTCGCCACTAGTTGTCGGTGCTCAGCGGACAACAATATTGAGAGGAAGACGGTGTTTCTTATCTTGTATTTGGTATCTGTATTGGAGGTCTCTATTAATTCATATTTGTGTCGTGTACGGCCCATTAAAAGGAATATATCTCCTACTACGATGTTTTCCATTCGTATGGTTGGAATCGAGATATCTGATTATGGCGATTAGGGGTGTACAAAGAAAATCGATAAAGTCAAATAGGTAATTTGAGTCAAAGCGGAAAATAAAATCCAATGTGGTTTGATATTGGAAAATAAAACCCGACCATAATTGGTTTGAATTGGTTTTAACTAAAAAAAGTCAAACCGAAACCAAACCAGCTTGGTAGTACATTTATATACTTTTTAAATATATTTTATACATATAAATATTTATTGTAATGTAATTTATAAATATTTCTTAAACTTTTTGACAGTCGTATCTTTTAACATATTATTTCAAGTTTAGACTTAATATTCTTGAATAGTAAATAAATTTTATCGCCCATAAATGTAGTAACTCAAACAAAGTCCAAACCAATACTAATAACAAAAGAAATTCAATTCAACACTAGTAATGACAATAGTGTAGGCTATTTATTTAGTTACATTGGGTTATATTGAAAATGCATAACTTAGTTTATCTTTTTCTTTAGTGCTTAATAATGTAATTACTATTAGTACTCATTAGCTATACTTATTTTAGCGCCTATAATTTTAGATTATGTTAATTTTCATTATGGCTTATTAATTAGCAATATTTGCTTTATGTAATGTTATTATCTTTGTTATTGAATATTTTAGTATAATGCTATGATTTATCTCATATTATTGTGTTAGTTGCTTGAAAAATACACTATATAGTTGTATCTTACTAGGACTTAAGAAATATTTGGAGCACAAGTTACATATTTTATGCTATGAAGACTTTACCAGGAAAAAATTCCTAAAATCCGAAAAAATTGAAAAACTCGAGATTGAGAAACCCAACTTTATTAGTTTGACTTATAAATTTAAAAATCCGACATTATTGATGATAATTAAAAAAATTTGAATCAAACCCGACTTATGTACACCCTTAATGGCGATCATCCGATTCAGCTATTCCTTTTGTGACATGTGGACTTCTTTTCCCCTTTGCGTTTGGAATCTTCAGTTTTGAGTTGCTGTCCAACAAAGGAAATGGTGTAACTCAAAAGGCACATGCTATGTACAAGCATATGGACAATTGACAATATTGTGTGAGGGGGACCTACACTCACATGTTCCCGCATATATTAACCGTTGCAATACTAATTGAAAAAAACAAATTTCAGATGATATTGATAGCTAATAATTTAAATAGTAGTTTCTTAAATATTGCTTGAAATATAGTACTAGTACTGTACTAGGAGTACATAGTTTGTGTGTTAATTTGTCTGTGTCAGTATTTTATTTAGTTTTATAATACACACCTAGATATATGATTATTTGTATTTACATCCACTTTTTGTGTCACGTTTTAACTTGTGTTCGCTTTGCAAAAAAATTACAAATGTACCCGCTTTTTTCGCATAACTTCAGCATTGGGGGCTGAAGTAGCAAAGGCAATCACGCAAAACTTCAGTATTCTAGTAGACGGGCCTGAAGTAGCAAGTGTGTTGAACCAAATGTTTTTGTAACTGGCGAAGTTTTTGTTTTGTAACTGACGAACTTTAGCTCTAGAGCTGAAGTTTTTGTTTTTGTAACTGGCGAAATTCAGCTCTAGAGTTGAAGTTTTTGTTTTGTAACGGGGGAAATTTAGCTCTAGAGCTGAAGTTATTTAGTTCATTTGTAAAAACTTCAGCACTATATAAACTAAAGTTTTTGAAAAAGCTTTCTAACATACTAGATAAATAAATCATAAATTATCATAAATCAGATTGCCAACAATATCTAAATCATAAATTTTGGAAACAATAAACGTGAAAAGAACAGAATTATCATTGTCTACTAACTTACGTACGTGGAAATATTCATAAATTATTATCTACTAACTTACGTAATTTTATAATTTGTTTTTAAATAATATGATAAACATATTTATGGCAATCATCCCAGAACTGAATTTTCATAGCAGCACCAACAACAACAGAAGAAAGAAGAAGAAGTAGAAGAAAACGAAGGAGGAGAAAGGGGGATAAAGTTATTTAAAAAATGGGTACAAGTTAAAAGTTTAAAAAAAAATAAGTATAGGTTAAATGAGAGCGACCAAATAAGACGCCCCATGCAATTTTTATCTTTTTTTCTCCTTTAATTTTACCCTAAGGATAACAATTAGAGATTCAACCTCTACCTTTTATCTACGAATTTTTGTGTGTGACATGAATACATTCAATTAAAATGTGATGGATACTTTTATGGAAAGCGATAGAGGTAATTTATGTTATATTCATATAACTTTTATGTTGGCCTTTTTCTTTTTTACTTTAGCTATTTGATTGCAGAAATTTATTGGTTCAACAAATTTCGTCCAGACCCACTAAGGAAAACTGCTCCTATCAAAAAGATTCCGTAGCTCGAAATCCACAATTTTTTTTATGTTACTATTCTTTTATTAGACTGTGCTAAAAAGATCATCGGTTGGTGCTCAGGGCCGGAGTTAGAATTTCGTTACGGGTTCGACCTAATTTAATAATTTTAGTTAAATCTTATATTTGGTAAAAATAGCACGGGCTAGTCAGTTTTCGGACTGGTTATTCAAAAATAATCAGCATTTGTCAAGTCATTAAAAAATAACCATTATTTTGCTGTAACAGAGACCGGTCCAACATAATATACTAGAGTTAGGTGCACTTGTGTATGAGCTTCCAGCATATTATGTTGGACCGGTATACTTTGCTAGAACTCCAGTATAATTATATTGGAGTTCCAATATACTTATGCTGGAATTCCAGTATATTATGTTGAAGTATTTTTCCCGTTTTTGAACAGTATTTTCATTCAGATTTATCTTTACATGAAAAGTGGCTAAATTTCGATTACTTTTGAAACCGTGACTATTTTTGAATGACCACTTATAAATCTGGCTATTATTTTATCTTAAGAAATCCATTGAATAAGTACAGATTATTACTTTAGAATCCAGTAACATAAAAAGGCTAGAATCTCGAGCCCACTAAATTTAAATTCTGGCTTCGCCTCTGTTGGTGAATATATTATAAATACGTTGTCCTGTTTTTTAGTTTTTACAATTAAAAAGTAACACTAACACTTATATATATATCCCACCACCTGGCAACACACATTGAATTTGAATGATATTTCAGAACTTAATTATTTGTTCCTGGCAATGTTACCGTTAGCAAAATTCTTACAAGGCTAATTGTCAGAGCGGGAAGACAGTGCATGAATTTGATAAAAAATCGAAAATCTAGTATGTATTATTCAACGTTAAGTAATTAGTTGAAATGGGGCAAAAAGAGGAGGAAAGTAATTAATGACTATCACCTGGTTACTGTAGAAATTCAGAGAGAGAATTTGTTGGAAATTAAATCAAGAGTAGTTACTATTCCTAAGTTGTCTAGGATGGTATTTACTACTTTACTTAATTCATGTCTAGTTAGGTTTTATTTATCAAATTCATATTGGAATAGATTTTGTTAGTCTAGTCAAATTTGGTTTATAGTATTATAAATAGGGGCGCTACTATATATTTTCTATTGTGGAGAGGTAGCTACGATGTAGAGAGATTCAAGAGTTTATGAGTTGTAAAAAAGCTTCCTACCATGTTCTCTCCCTAGTTTAATAAATTTCCTCTATATAGTCTTTATTGAAGTTTTTGTTTGTGCCTAAATTATTCTTGGGGTATTTCAATCCTTTATGTTTTCTTCATTGATTGTTCATTGTACAAAGGTACATGTAATTTTTATTGGTGCCTAAAAGAAAAAGAAGGCACACCAATAATGGTGGAAATAAATCAAGAAGGCCAAAATAAGAAAAGGTACATGTAATTTTTATTGTGATAGAGATTTTATTGAATGCAAAGAGAAGTCAAATAATAATCAAATTGATCTGCCAAAAATTTCTCCAACTGTTATTTGATGGTATTGAAGATGAACCTAGTAATGAAAAAAGCAAGATAATTCATCAAGAAAAAGTTTCTAACATTCTACCCAAGATTGAGGCATAAATAGCTTGGGATCTAAAACCACAACAACACATGATTATAGATATTGAAGATTAGTCAATTTCGTGCCATTGTTCGAAATTGCATGTCTCAAGGAGCATGACGAACTGTTCATTAACGAGATTATTCTACAACCTATAAAATTTCCAATTGGAGTTGATTGGGTGTACAAGACTACCCACAAAGCAGTTGGAGAAGTAGATAGTTTCAAAGTAAATAAAAAACATGTTGATAATATTTTGAAGGCATTTACCATGGTTAAAGCCTAATCATAGATGACCAATATTGAAGAGAAATTGAAGTTAACTAAAGATGATACTCGCTACTTTGTTGATGCAACATATTTTAGGGAATTGGTGGAAAGTCTAAGGTACTTGACTTTTACAAGGCTTGATGTTACTCATGACATGCTCAAGTTTGAATATCTTGGTTTACGGGAGGCTGTTGGAAATTAAACTAAGATTAATTAGTATTCTTAAGTTGTCTAGGATTTGGTATTTACTAGTTTACTTAATTCATGTCTAGTTAGGTTTTATTTACCAAATTCAAATTGGAATAGGTTTTATTAGTCTAGTCAAATTTGGTTTGTAGTATTATAAATAGGGGTGCTACTACATATTTTCTATTGTGGAGAGGTAGCTACGATATAGAGAGATTCAAGAGTTTATGAGTTGTGAAAAAGCCTCCTACCACGGTCTCTCCCTAGTTTAATAAATTTCTTCTATATAGTCTTTGTTAAAGTTTTTGCTTGTGCCTAAATAATATTTGGAGTATTTCAATCCTTTATGTTTTCTTCATTGATTGTTCATTGTACAAACAATGTCTATTTATACAATTCCTAGCTAAAAGAAAATCAGATGACTAATAAAATGTTGTACGCTTGTAGAATTTTTATTAGTCTAATGTCACGACCCAAAATCTTACATATCGTAACGGAAGCAAGCCGACAACTCACAAATAACCACACATCTTTAATTTTAAAACATACCGAAACAAGCTTAAACAGTGAAAATTTTCATAATAACTGATAAGAAAATATCGCAAACTCAATACAAAATTTTCCCAGAATCCGTGTGTCACTAAGTACATGAGCATCTAAATGATAACATAGTCTGACTGCTAAAAGATTATCTAGAAAGATAGAACAGTACTAATAAACGGAAAAGAAGGAGAATCAAGGTCTGCGGACGCCAAGGCAGTTACCTCAATAGTCTCCAACAGAAAAAGCTCCAAAGCTAGCAACTGCCGTACCCGAAAGTACTTGAATCTGCACACAAAGTGTAGAATGTAATATGAGTACAACCGACCTAATATACTCAATAAGTAACAAGACTAACTTTGGGTTGAAAGCAGTGACGAGCTCAGATAATTACAATCCAAATTCAGATTTATAACCATACAAATATGACAGAAAAAATGATAGTCTTATCTGAGGGAAAACTCATAAACAATTTATACACAATTAAGAAATGTAGGCATGCTTTCAAGTTTAACAGTTTAAGCTCAACACAGATGAAATATGTCAATTATGACAGATATGAGGAATGTTACATCTCTATATCTACATGTTAAATGTGCATGTCACATGTAATGCATCACAATGATAACCCCACATACTCCACTCTTAGAGTACTCAATCTCGCTGCCTCAACTCTCACTCATCACACTCAATCACTCAGCACTGTACAATACCTATGCTCACCGCTGGTATGCAAGACTCCGGAGGGGTGGATCCTGCCCAAGCGCTAATATAAAGCCAATATGGCCTGGTGCGGTGTGCAGCCCGATCCCATAACAATATACAAAGTTCATAAGGCCTGTTGCGACGTGTAAACGATCCATAATAATAATATGTATAAAGCCAAGAAGGCCTGCTGTGACGTGCATCCTGATTCACAAATCTCACTCACAACACGGCTCTCAGGCACAAACTCAGTCATTAATCTCTCCAGTCTCCCGGGCTCACACCAATCAGCCTAAACCGAGATGTATGATACAACAATAAATAGTAACATAGACTGAGATATGATATGCAAATGATGGATGTGACTAAGTACAAATCGCCATTTAAGCAAATAATTCAACAAAGAAATGACCTCAGTGGGTCTCAACGAATAATCATACAGCCTAAACATGATTTATAACATAGATTGCAG
This sequence comes from Nicotiana knightiana, assembly GCA_005239525.1. Lineage (NCBI taxonomy): Eukaryota > Viridiplantae > Streptophyta > Magnoliopsida > Solanales > Solanaceae > Nicotiana > Nicotiana knightiana. The sequence continues at coordinate 29,742 of ML429459.1, forward strand.
ATCAATTGCTCTAACACATAGGGGTCACACAGATAGCAACAAGGTTTGATGACTACACAGTACCACAGAATCCACCGGGTCACAATTACTACGGTGCATGTCCACATGCCTGTCACCTAGCATGTGTGTCACCTCAACACCAACCACATAACACGTATTTTAGGGATTCATACTCTCAGAACAAAGTTTAGAAGTATTACTTTCCTCCAAGGACGAGTATTACTCATAATGTCATTGATAGTGTAGCTGATAACACCCTCGCAACCATTTAAATAGGATGGAGGAAATGGATAATGAAAACAAGGCACTCCCAGATCAAATGAAAGAACACAAAGAAATGGTCGATAAAATACTGAGCGCTCCTAAGCTGTTGCCAAAGAGGGACGCCAGTCGGTTCGTCGAACAACCATAAAGTGATGAAGCAGCCCCACATGCTATACCAAAAACCTTTAAAATCCAGCCCTACCTCAGGGTATATGATGGCACAACCGACCCTGAATATCACATGACTCATTACCTCACCGCAATAAAAGGCAATGATCTCGCCAAAGAACAAGTATCTTATATTTTGCTGAAGAAGTTTGGCGAAACCCTTACAGGAGGTCATTAACATGGTATTCGCAACTACCAGCACACTCCATAGAGACTTTCGAGGAAATGAACGACAAGTTCGTAAAGGCCAATGCCGGAGCCAAGAAGGCCAATGCAAGAGTGAACAACATATTCCCTACTAAGAAATCCCGGGTAAAGGGACTAAGGGATTTCCTCGCCCGGTTCAACCGAGTGAGAATGACTCTGTCAAACGTATCTGAAGGGATGGAGGTCGCACCCTTACAGAATGGGATGAGTCGAGATGGTTCAAGAGCAACTAGAAAACTGTTGAGTCGGTTGATGAAGTATCCCCCAACCACTTGGGATGAAATCCATAATGCTTACTATGTCAAGGTCCGTGTAGATGAGGACGACCTCAACGGACCGACTCACCGACTAACCTCAGTACAAGCCGAGTCAAGAAAATATCGAAGAGACAACGCTAGAATAGATCATCCAATTCCACGACCTAGTATGGAAAGACATCAACCATCTATCAGGGTGGTTGTTGCGCCTTCCTCCCGCTATTAAGAAGGTCCATCCAAACCAAGGACGGGAACTCATTAGAACGACCGAGGCATGCCTCCCCTATTATCTGCTCATAATTTTAGTGTGTCGCCTATAGACATAGTCAACGCTCTGGAAAAACTCGGACCGAAAGTGAAGTGGCCTCCAAAGATGATATTGGACCTGAAAACTAGAAATTCTAATGCCCTCTATGAGTTCCACCTGGAATGAGGACACAAAATTGAGGAATGCATTGCCCTGAGGCAAGAAGTCGTAAACATGTTGCAACGAGGTAACCTCAAAAAGTTACTAAGCAACACGGGAAGAACCAAAAGGACCCTCACCAGCTCGTACCACCGACATGATCATCAACGACAGCGATGACGCTTCGTCAATAGCGCAAAGTTCACCACTACCAACAAACTCAAGCGATCTATCACCCGTGAGTGGTACGATGAACTCAAAGAAAGTATCATCTTCGACAAGTCGGATGCCGATGGTTTGACCTTTCCTCATAATGATGCCCTCGTTATTACTTTACGTATTTTGGATACCGATGTTAAACTCATTATGATAGATGATGGGAGCGGCGGATGAATTATCCATCCTCGAGAGCTTACCCAAATGAGACTCGAAGATAAGATAGTGTCGTGTTGCATCATGCTAACTAGTTTTAACAATGTGATAAGTAGGGATTTTAGACTATTATTTGCTCTCTCTTACTTAGGTTTTGGGCCAAAAATGCGTGAAGGTATTCCCAAATACTAACTTAATGTGCTTGCTTGCAGGGTTTTGTTCGAAATGAGCCAAAGAAGCCATTACCAACTCATAAAGGAGTCAAACTTGAATAAAAACCAAGTCTGGACCAATACTGTGGAACGCAGAGCGCGATAGAAAAGGGCGGCCGCAAAATTGTCAACGCTGAGGCGGCCATTATTACGCGGCCCGCGAAATATAGATTTAGAGAGGCTATTTTGAGCACAAAAACCAACGTTGACCGCGTCAGAAAGAGGCGGACGCAAAATCACTAGCGCGGCCGCGGTTGAAATTCTGCTAAGAGCATTTGTCAAGGTTCAGAGTATTTGCAATTTGGGAGTAAATGAAGAAATCGGTACGCGTCCAAATTACGTGGCCGTGAATGAATCTCACACGAACGCAGTTGAAAATATGCTGACCGCGAAACAAGGTCCACCCCAGCTTAAGATGTGAAGAAACGCAAACCGCGCTCAATATTACGTGGCTGCGAAAGCCCAAGCGTGGACACAGTCAGAATTACGCGTCCACGAAACCTCCGTATAGGTATTTATGTCCGAAAATTTCAGATTATTATAAATAGACCTTTTTGAAAATTTTAGGTTAAGTTTTGTTTAGTAGAGCACGTGAATGGCATTTTTTACCCTTTTTGGGCAATTTTGTAGTAGATTTGTCTTCAAATTTTAGATTTTAATCTTCTACTTTAATATTACGGCTCATATTTATTCTTTATCTTTGATTTCTGCTGATATTATAAGTAGCTAGACCCCATAGCTAGGGTTGTGACCCAATCCTAATGTGGATATTTAATGGGTCTTGAATTTTATGGCTTAATTTTTTATGGGTTAGTGATATTTAGCTTAATTCAGCTTTAATTGTAGAACTGGTGGTTGCAAACACTGATTCATGCCTTTATAACTTAGGCTCTTCTTGAGAAAGAGGGACTACGTCTAGAAAAATTAGGCTAACAAGAAATTGGGGTGAATTCAAGAGATTGATAACCTCGATTAAAGGGTTAAACCTAGAGATAGTAATACCCGACTTGAGCCAGTATCATTTGTAATGCATGAACACCCATTCGGACTTGAGAAAGCCAAATTGAGAAAAGTCACTCAAACTACCGAGAGGTATAAAGTGAGCACTTATGTGTGATGGCTATATCACTACCCCAATCTAAACAAGCTTGCCCTAGATTCTCGATACCCGTTAAATATTCACCTAGGCGGAAGTCACTACCCTAGTGCCTTTTAAATACCTAAAAACTTTCATAAAAAATATTGTACTTATCATACAATAGTATAAAATAAGAATCGAATCAATCACAATAATGTTTGGAAGTACAATTAGAAACAACACACGCATCTAGATTAGTTAGATACCTAAATCCAAATCAATTAACTCCCTGTGGAAATCGATCCTGACCTTGTCGGGTAAAACTGCATCTATAGTGGTGTAGGTTTGGAACCAATCAATTTTTGGCGCTGTTGCCGGGGATTTAGACGGTTTTGGCTATCTATCTAACTATTTGTGTGTTTTGTTTTTCTTTCCTTCTGTTTTTCTAACTTTTGTGTGTCAATTTCTTTAGGTACAAATGGATCATAATGATGCTCTCGAAAATATTCCTCTTGGGGAGGAGGTAGAAGACAATGATGCAGATGAGGTTAATCTAGAAGCTCAATTCCAAAGAAGAGGCCGATAGGCTAATGACAACTTGCCAAACCCTGCCCCAGCTCCTCCAAGGGCAGCACACCTGGTACTACATAATCAAGGCTACGCATGTGCAATTGTCCCGCCCCGGATTCGGGCTGGCAATATTCAAATTACCAATGTCATGCTTACTCTATTGGAGCAAAGGGGTTTATTCAACGGAGTTCCCCAGTAGAACACACATAAGCATCTCAAAGGTTTTGAAGGCACATGCTGGGAGAGCAAGAAGACGAATGTATCTGAAGAAGCTCTGAGATTGAGACTTTTTCCATTTTCACTTAGAGGAAAAGCTTTGCATTGGCTCGAGAGGCTACCCAACCATTCTATCACCGCTTGGGATGAGTTGGATGATAAGTTCATAGAAATTTTTTTCTCTCTGGGTCATATGATAGTATTACGGGATGAGATCTTAGCCTTTAAACAAGATCCGAATGAACCCTTACATGAAATCTGGGAGCGGTGCCGGACAATGGTAAAAGAATTCCCCAACAATAATATGACTGAAGCAATGATCCAGCAAACATTTTATAGGGGTATCAACACAACCAATCAGTGCGTGGTGAATCAGCTAGCAGGGGGAAATTTCATGAAAGTGCCTTATGCCGATGCATGTATTATATTAGATGAGATGGCAGACACCTCCTCCACTTGGCAAAGTCGGGAAAACATTCCTTAGGGTGACCCTAGTGTCATCCGTCTTCACATGGAGCTTCATATTCAGGGACAAGCCATAGAAGAGTTGACAACTACTATGAACCAATTAGCAAAGACTCAGCTTCAGCAAGTTCAGGAGCCAAAGCAAGCAAACGCCATGGAATGAGTAAATGTCATGGTCAACAAGAGGAGACAACATGGTCAACAAGTGCAAGTGCAAAACAATCAAGATCAATATGAGCAAAGTGGTAGTGGTTACAACCAAGACGATTCTTATGATGACCTGAGGAAGTTTTATATGTCAATAACTACCAAGGTCAACCGAGCAATGCTCCAAATCAACAATGGATATCGCAAGGGAACAATCAAAACTGGGGCAACCAAGGCAAAGGGAATTGGAACAATGGCAACAACAACAACTCGAACAATTGGGGGAACAACAATCAGAATTGGGGGAACAACAATAACAACTGGGGAGGCAATGGAAACCAAAGGGGTTGGAATAATAATAACAACCAAGGCAACGAAGGGTTGGGCTTTCAAAGACCCCCGATGTATCAACAAACCAACAGTCCATCTCCATATCAGTCTCAAGGGAAAAGTTCTTCAAAAAATGAGATGGGGTGGATAGAGAGTATGTTTAAACAAATGATTGAAAGGGATACCGACTCTGATGCCCAAATAGCTTCCCATACCACTTCAATCCGCAACTTGGAAGTAAAAATGGGTCAAATTTCTCAAGCATTGAATACTCTCCCTAAGGGGGCGCTACCAAGTGATACGGTAGTAAACCCGAAGGGTAGGAACAATACAGACCTTGCTATGGCGTTGACCACAAGAAGCGGTAGAGGTAGAGATGCAAGTACCTCTAATCCGAAGAAAATTGTGAATGATGATGTTGTGTTGTAAGAAGATGATGAGATTCAAGACAACGTCTAGGGAACACGTGATAGACATACCGAAAATGGTAGTGCCCAAAGTCAAGGCTCTTTTGCCAAGGCCTCCTCCACTGTATCCTCAAAGGCTTGCAAATCAGAATAATCAAAACCAATTCAAGAAGTTTATTGAGATGATGAAAAGTTTGGCAATCAATGTGCCTTTGGTGGAAGCTCTCGAACAAATGTTGGGATATGCCAAGTTCATGAAGGACTTGGTAACTAAGAAGAGATTTATAAATTGTGAGACCATCAAAATGACTCATCAAGTAAGTGCCATTGTGCACTCGATGGCTCCAAATCTTGAAGATCCCGGTGCCTTTACAATTTCATGCACCATTGGTAGTGTCGATTTTACAAAAGCCTTGTGTGATTTGGGAGTAAGTATTAATTTGATGCCATATTCTGTATTAATGACACTAGGTATTGGGCAACCGAGAGCTACTTCCATGATTTCAAATGGCGGATCGGACAATGAAAAGGCCGCTTGGGATTATTGATGACATTCTAGTAAGGGTCGACAAGTTTATATTGCCCCCAAATTTTGTGATTCTCGACTGCGAAGTTGACTATGAGGTGCCTATAATATTGGGGAGACCTTTCCTAGCAACAGGGAAGGTATTAGTTGATGTGGAAGCAAGGGATCTCACCTTCCGGGTGAGCGATGAAAAATTTATATTCCACGTGTGCAAATCAATAAGGCAACCAAATAGAAATGAAGTTTGCTCTTTTGTGGATCTTGTGATGGAGGTGATAGTTGATGACACGAGTGCCATGATCAATGTGGAAGACCCTATGGAAGCTGTGTTGTTAAACCATGAGGATGATGAAAAGGAATGCTTGATTGAATGTACAAATGCCTTGCAAGAAATGGGTTCCTATTCATATTGGACCCGTAAACTTCCCTTGTACTTGGAAAACCGGAAGAGTCCACCAACAAAGCCCTCAATCGAGGAGCCACCAACATTAGAGTTGAAACCTTTGCCTTCACACCTCAGGTATGAATTCTTAGGCCCTTCTTCTACATTACCTATTATTCTTTCTGCATGCTTAACTAAAGTGCATGTAAACTCCATCCTTGCGGTGCTTCAAAGAAGGAAAAAGGCAATTGGATGGACTTTGGCTGACATTAGGGGTATAAGCCCCACCTTTTGCATGGACAAAACTATACTAAAGGATGCTTCCAAACCTTCCGTGGAACATCAAAGGAGGTTGAATGAGGCTATGCAAGAGGTCGTCAAGAAGGAAATTATCAAGTGGCTTGATGCAGGGGTTGTGTACCCCATTTCGGATAGTTCATGGACTTCATCGGTACAATGTGTGCCGAAGAAGGGGTATGACTGTGGTCACAAATGAGAAAAATGAGTTGATCCCCTCTAGGACCGTGACCGGATGGAGGGTATGCATGGATTACCGAAAGCTAAACAATGTGACATGCAAAGACCATTTTCCATTCCCCTTTCTTGATCAAATATTGGATAGACTTGTCGGGCATGCCTACTATTGCTTTTTGGATGGGTACTCAAGGTACAACCAGATTCTCATTGCACCAGAAGAACAAGAGAAAACTACCTTCACATGTCCGTATTGTACATTCGCATTCTTACGGATGCCGTTTGGTTTGTGTAATGCACCAGCTACCTTTCATCGATGTATGATGGCAATGTTTACGGATATGGTGGAGGACTTCCTCGAAGTGTTCATATATGATTTCAGTGTTGTGGGGGACTCCTTTGAAGAATGCTTGGATAATCTTGACAAAGTGTTGGCCCGATGTGAAGAGACCAACTTAGTGCTAAATTGGGGAAAATGCCACTTTATGGTAGAGGAGGGCATTGTCCCCGGCCATAAGATCTCAAAGAACGGTATTGAAGTGGACAAGGCGAAGATTGAAGTTATTTCAAAACTCCCTCCTCCTACTTCCGTCAAGGGAGTTAGAATTTTCTTGGGCATGCGGGGTTCTACCGATGGTTCATCAAGGATTTCTCAAGAGTGGTGAACCCCTTGTGCAAGCTGCTAGAAAAGGATGAAAAGTTTGTGTTCAATAAAGATTGCATGGAAGATTTTGAGCTACTCAAGTATAAATTGACTACCACTCCCATCATTACCGCACCCAACTAGAGCTTACCATTTGAGCTCATGTGCGATGCTAGTGACGTTGCGGTAGGAGCAGTTCTGGGGAAAAGGATCAACAAGATATTTCATCCGGTCTATTATGCAAGAAAAATTATGAATGACACCCAAGTCAATTATACGGTGACCAAGAAAGAGTTATTATCCATTTTCTTCGCCATGGAAAATTTCAGGCCATATCTCATGGGTTCCAAAGTGATTGTTCACACCGATCACGCGACACTCCGTTACTTGATGACCAAAAAGGAGTCTAAGGTTAGGTTGATGAGATGGGTTCTTTTGCTTCAAAAGTTTGACCTTGAAATCATTGATCGAAAAGGGAGTGAGAATCAGGTAGCGGACCATTTGTCCCGCTTAGAAGAGGAGGGGAGGCCCCACGATGGCCTCAAAATTAATGTTTCATTCCCGAATGAACAACTCCTCTTCGTGTCTTTGAATGGTATGCCTTGGTTTGCCGATGTGGCTAACTTTCTTGTGACCGACATTGTCCCGAGTGAGCTCTCTTATAACCAGAGGAAGAAACTCAAACGGGACAACTTGGATTATTATTGGGACGAGCCATATATGTTCAAGATTTGCAATGATGGTGTATTCCGAAGATGTGTCTCGGAAGAGGAGCAAATGAGTATTCTTGATGCTTGGCATTCCTCGCCCCATGGTGGTCATCATGGTGGGTCAAGAACTACTTCAAAAGGTTCTTAGTTGTGGATTTTATTGGCTACCCTGTGTAAAGATGCTAGTGAGCTTGTAAAGAGGTGTGATGAGTGCCAAAGAGCTGGCGGAATTTCCAAGAAGGATGAAATGCCTCTCACCACTATTCTTGAGATCGATATTTTTGACGTATGTGGCATCGAATTCATGGGGCCATTTGTGAGTTCATGTGGTAGCACTTACATTCTGGTTGTTGTTGATTATGTTTCCAAGTAGGTTGAAGTTATGGCTTAGCCCAATAATGAGGCACAGAGTGTGGTGGAGTTCTTAAACAAAAACATCTTCATAAGGTTTGGCACTCGTAGGGCGATCATCAGTGATGGAGGTTTTCATTTTTTCAATAAGGCCTTCGACACTTTACTTTCCAAGTATGGTGTCAATCATAAGGTGTCAACCTCTTATCACCCCTAGGCTAGTGGACGAGTTGAGGTCTCCAACATGGAGATAAAGAGCATATTATCAAAAATTGTCAACGCAAACCGGACGGATTGGTCAAGGAAACTTGACAATGCTTTGTGGGCTTATAGAACTGCGTACAAGACTCTAATTAGTATATCTCCATACTGGTTGGTATTTGGGAAAGCATGCCATCTTCCGGTTGAATTAGAGCACAAGGCTATATGGGTGCTGAAGAAGTTAAACCTTGAATGGGATGCCGCTGCAAATCTCTGAGTATAGCAACTAAATGAACTTGATGAGTTCCGGTTTCATGCCTATTCCAGCTCATCTTTGTATAAGGACAAGATGAAGTACTTACATGACAAATATGCCCGGAGTAAGGAATTCAAGTAGGGTAACTTGGTTCTTCTATTCAACTCTCTGTTACGACTCTTTTCGGGAAAACTCATGTCAAAATGGAGTGGCCCTTTTGAAGTGGTGCATGTAACTCCGTTTGGTGCTCTTGATTTAAAAAATAAAAATGGTGAAATATACAGAGTTATTGGGCACTGACTGAATAACTACCTTGTCAAGTTTGATGACGACCACATGGTGTCCTTGATCAATTTCCAATGATGATGGTAACATGCGTCGTGCTGCGACCTAAATCAGGCGCTTCTTGGGAGGCAACCCATGGGTTTTTCTTTCTTTCTTGATTTTCTTCTTAGATTAGGCATTGTTTTGGACTAACTGGTTGTGAAGTTTGTGTAGGAATTGGTTGTGCATTGCAGGACTTTGACAGGGAAAAATCTGACTAAGTGTGAGAAGTTCACAGACCGCTTTCAAAATTTCGCGGTCCGCCTTCGCATTTTAGCGGGGGAACCTTTTGTCTGCGGACGCGCACTTGATAGGATAAAAAATACCATCTATCTCAAGTTGAGTTCGCGTCCACGTTCAAATTTGGCGGTCCGTGATGGCTTTCGCGTCCACGCCCTTTTTTCCGCGGACCGTGCCCTGGCACTTGAAGGAGCCCTTCATAGAGGTAAAAAGCGATCCACTGAGTTTAGTCTAACAAAAAGTCCCTAGGACATTTACACTTTTCGACTCTTAGACTTACACCACGCTATAGCATTGTTCACCTTCCTCTCCTTTGGCTCTCAGTCTCATTTATCATTAATCAAGAGTCCATTTTCCACTACAATTCCACATTTGGTATGCTCAAATCTTTGCATTGATTTTATCTTTTGCCTTTCTTTTCTCTTTATTTTTATTTTTATTTTTATTTTTATTTAGGGTTTAATACATGCCACAATCTCAAAATTCATGCTTAATTGATGCTTAACTTAATGTGGGTAATGTTTACATGCTTAACAAGGGATAGGGTTATTAACTATGCTTGCTAATTGAACAAATTATTAACACTTAGTGAAAACCCTAGATTTGAATGTTTGACAGTGCCAGTTTGGTCTGAGTTTTACGGTCAACGTTCAGTTTTCTGCGTTCCGTGTAACCTTTAACTAGCTATGCATTGCTGGTAATTTTGCAGACGCGGTGCTTTTTCTGCGGTCCGCGTTTGAATTTACGCGGTCGCGTCCAAAATTTTGTTGTCCGCGTTCATGAGCTTCAGAGTGTTTGACAAGTAGTTTCGCGGCCGTGTTCACTTTTACGTGGTCTGCGCTTGGTCTTTTGTGTCCGCGTCCATTATTTCGCTATCCACAGAAGTCCATGATCAGGGAGTTGGTAGTCTGAGTCCAACCTATGCGCGGCCGCATTCCTTTTTATGTGGTCCGCGGTTTCCCTTCGGTGGCCGCTCTCCTTTTTCCGCAGTCCGTGGTCTCCTATTTTGAGAGGCACTGTGTTCATTTCATCTGCATCTCTTTAAGGCTTAATTGAACACCAATTCTAATGATCTTTCACTACATGTGTGTTGCATATAATGGTGTGATCTCGTGGTGGAGCAGACAAACCAAAAGGGAGTGCGGAATCCTCCCTAGGCTAGGGTAAAGGCAAGCAAGCCTTACCTTTAGCAGTTCAGAAGACTATTAGCAAAAACCAAACCCCCACTAGACCTCCGGCTAACTCATCTAACACAAGTGAATATCTCCCATCCCGGGAGACTTCCGAGGGAGACTCTGCACAACAACCTGAGGCCCAATATCAACCTTTCATATTGGTCAATGAACCTACCTCTTCGTCTAACTCGTCTGATCGCTTAGAAGGAGGTAGTGAGACATCAGCACCATCTTCCCCGCCTGCTGCAACTCCGGCCTCAACAACTGCTCCTATTGATATTGATGATGAAGAAGAGGTTCCATATGACGGGATAGGAGGTGATACCCAGGTGGGGGGTTGATTAGATTAAGAAAGCCTGCAGTGTGGCAAGATAGGTTCGTAAGTGATAATCTACCACAAATTTCGGGAATGGTGGCCACAAAGGTCGCTCACCCTCGAGCGGCAATTTATAGAAAGAGATCTTCTCCCTCTAATACTAATGTAAAGAGACAATTTTATGAAAGAGTGCGGTGGAAATACTTCACTAACAAGCTGCTAGAGGCAAATGAGTACCTAGTCAAAGAATTCTACGCCAATGTTGCCCACATCGAAAATGGCACCTATGTGACTAAGGTACGGAACCGGAAGATCCGGTTTGATGGCAAGACATTGAACACATATGCCGGTTTTAAGGATGTAGACGCAGCTCTATACATACAGAAGTTGGCATTAGATGAAGCAGTCTGAACATGGCTAGCATAGATGATAGCCATCCCAGGACAACACCGGCCTGTCTTACACCTAGAGTCTCAATTGCCAGGAACAGACTTAGCTTTGAAGCCAAAGGGTGGTGCACCTTGGTCTGCAGCTGCCTTGACCCATCCCAGCATGATAGTGACATTCCAGTCTCTAGGTCAATTCTCATAGCTTCTATCATGGCGGGGTACCCAATAAATATGGGGAACCTCATGGCCCAGAACATATCCAAGGCAACCGGGAAGGAAGAAAGATCCTACCCTTACCCCAATTTCATCACAATTTACCTAGAGGACCAGGGGGTTGAGGGGAAACACTTTGACACGAAGGTGAAGCCGAATAGGCCCTTCTCTTGGTATAGCATTCAGGGAGCAGACAACCCGAAGTCCAAAGGCAAAGCCACTACCTCTACTGGCCAGTCTGAAAAGTCAAAGGTACTGTCCACTGGGCCCGAGCCTTCCACAGCGGAGGGTTCTTCGATTGCTATGCCACCTCCCTCATCCGGGCCATCTATCACAGCCCCATTATCTGTGCCCTCATCTTCCGCATACCCGCAGACTGCACTGCGGGTTACTCAGACTCTTTCCAGCATCAACAACTGGATGCAGGCAGCTACATCAAAGCTGTCTGTTTTATCCAGTGCATTCGCACCACAGGCAGCCCCATCACATCTTCAGTTACCTCCATCAGTGAAGGATTCATTGAAGAACCTCTTGGACAACCAAAATAAGATCTTTGATACCTTGGATTCCCATGGCAAGGCGATAAAGTAGCTGGGAAAGCAGGTCAGGAAGATGAGGAAGACTCGGGCTTCAAAAGATTCAGTAGAGCAGCTGAAGAAGGAGGTACAAAAGTTCACATCTACCGGAGATATCCCACTTGACCTACTTATGGAGGAGAGTGCTCCTGCAGCACAGACAGCCCAGGCATCAGAGCAGGAAAGTTGATAGAGATCCAGCGAGAGGATTTGTGGTGCCCCAGTCAGAGAACTTAGAGATACATTTGGAGGACCCAGATGGAGCTGATGATCCTATACAGTCCGAGGACCCGACTAGTGTGTCTGACCCTATGCAGACAGAGACCAAATAGGGAGTTTTCTTTACTCTCTAACCCTTCCCTGATGTTATTTTTTCTACTAGCATTGAGGTCAATGCTATTTGTTTGGGGGGGTGGGGGGTCTTATTTTGATTTGATGGAATGTAATAATTATGGTACTATTTTTTCTTTAGTTTTACTTATCGTTATTTTCAATTTTGGTATGTATATAACTTTACCATTCCATGTATATATTCATTTCCATTTTGTATATATTCGTTTCACTCCATTATTGTACATATTCATTTTATTTTTCGTAGTTTACTTTATAACTTCTTTTGTATTTTTCTTTAATAGCTTAGCTTCTTATTTCCTTTAGTAGCTTATTTTGAGTTTTTAGCTTCTTTTTACATTTTTGCGTGATCAATAAGCCTTTGATTTTCTTAATGCCATGGTTATTTCCAAAGGTGGATATTGTGTGAACCAGGTGGCTCTTCCCAACGATAGATGGCGTGACAACCTTCTTAAGGGACCGAGTCTGTTTTCATTTTGCTTTGATATGTAGTAGTAATGAATAAAAGTGTCTCAAGTAGGATTCACTTGGTACTAACAAATTTACCTTCGACCTCATGCTTAGAGACAAGTTGATTGACAAAGAATAGCTCTAGTTGTGATCTTTAGACTCTTGAGTTGACTAAAACTATCGTCAAGTGGTTTCATTGACCCATCCGTGATCTTCAATCTTAGCTAGGGTTGTTGTGGGCCCTCGACTCTGTTCTCTTTAACGATCCAATAGCTGTTGATACACAATTTTTCCTCAAACTATTTTAAAACTTGCATATATGCCTTCAAAATCACTTTTTATAATAACTGGTATTTTTTCATAATTTTTCATATTTTATTAATTTCTTTTCCAATTTATTCAATATTTTAAATTCAATAATTGTTCATAAATTATAGTATAAATAATTTCAAAATATTTCCTTGCTCGATATATCATTACCCTATTAGGATTTAATTATTTCACAAATTAGCCAATTTAGCATAATTTGGCTATTATTACAACAATTTTGCAATTATAACCTAATTGTACATTTTATACCATTTTAATTCAATAGTTAGTCATTTTATATTTTAAATATTATTTAATTACCTTAATTTCACCTATTTAGCCTTATTTTCCTTATATGTAATTGTTAGCTATTTTTATTAATTCTTTATCTATTTAATTAGATATTTAATAATTAGCCCATTCCTATTTAAAATCCAGCCTAAATCAAATCTGACCCCAACCTAATTGAGACCAGCTCAATACCCAATCAAATAAACTGGCCCAACTACCCAGCCCAATACCCAATCCAATAAACTAGCCCAACTACCTAACTCAAACCTAAAATCCTACCCGGCCCAAGCACCCATTCAATCTGAACCGTTGATTAATTCAAATCAACAGTCCAGATCCCCCTTACCTAAAATAAACCCTAAAGACTACCCTTCCCCCCTTCTCATTTCCACCTCTCATTTCTCACTGATCCTCCTCACTCATCTCTCTCTAAACGCTTCACCTGCTAAACCTACTGACCTCTATTCTCCGGCCGTCTCCCTGCCGGAATCCATGGGGTATCTCTACCTACCAGCCTTATGGCTCCCCCCTTAAATGTGTGGCATCGTTTTAAGGCCTTCAAGTGAACCAGAGGCGGTTCACTCACCTCCGAGTTAGATTTTTACCGCTTTCCGTTTAACACTGGTGATTTTGAGTTACTTCTCCTTCTCTTTGGGTTCTCTTTGAAACCCTAACTGCTAAACTCTCGATTTTCTTGGATCTGTGATAGATCTGGGTATATCCAGAGTTATATTTCTATTTTCCCTTAAAGGTTTTCCGATTTTCTCAAAATGACTCTTCATCTTCGAACTGGGGTTCTTAAACACCTTTTCAAAAATTCTTCTTTCTTCTGATTTTTGTCTTAATATGTGAGTCTCTATGTTTAAAATGTTTGTTTAAGCTTTCTCCTCTATTTGAGTTATTCTGTTGAAAACCCTAATTTCCTTAGTTCTAATCATAGGACTCCGAGTTGTTTTTGATGATATGTTCTATTATGTGTACTATTTTCTCATGAATACCGTGATTCTGTAATTTTTACCCTATGTTTGCTTGTTAGGGTTTCTGATTGTAATTATTCATGCCTATTATATGATTCACTCGATTGATGTTCATCAATGTTGCTGAATCTTCACTTCTTCTGCCTGTATTACATTTACTATGTTAATTTAAGACCATGCTCTATGTGAATCCCTGATTCATGTGATTTTTCCCTATGTTTGCTTGTTAGGGTTTCTGATTTTCGTCTATTTGTGACTTTATTCTGTTTGTTCTCATAAGCTTGTGCAATTCCTCCTAAATCATTATCGTTTTCTATTTGTGAATCCCTGAATCTCTATGATTGATACTACATTGATTTTGCATAATGTTGACTGCATGATTTGGAGTATTTCCTTACTGTGTGATATTTTCCTTAATTAATAATGATTACCTATGATTAGAACCTCATTCGAGGACTCTTTTACTAATTTCCATAATTAAACTTGTCCTACCTTATTTTTTGTGAATAAACCTGCTGTCAAATTAATTCTTACATACTTTACTTAATTGGTATATTTTGTACTTAGACTCAATCATATGCTTTATACTTTTACTACTCCTATTATGGTAAAATCAGTCTTATAATTGATTCTTTTCCTTGTTTGATACAACTTGTACCCGTTTGAACTATGACTCCCTAATTAAAGGGAGTCCGAGTCTTGATTGATTCTGATTAGGTATTTTTTTTCATATAAATATGTTAAATTAGTACTTCTTACCTTATTCTCCTGCCTGTTTAAGACTATAAATATCTCTGCTCTTTCATCAGCAAGACACACGAACACACATTGTTCAACTCTCTCTTTTACACACATACATACTATCTACTGTTCTCCTTCTGATTACCTGCTATTCTCAGTCGGTTGCAAGCCAAGACTTATTCTGTGTTTGTCATCACCTAACTGGTATGTCCTCAATTTAGTTTAAAGCTTCAAAACAATATGTTTTTTTTGGTATTTCGATTCATCTTATTTCTGATATGCTTTTACTTATGGTTTTGTTGCTCAACTTGCAATTAGTATGTATACTTTTCTTCTTTAGTTCTTAACACCTCCCTCTTTAGCCTCATCATGTTTACTACCCCTTTGCATGTTCCAACATGATTCTGCTTCCCCGCTGTCTTCTTTGATTCCTAGCACACCACAATATGCACTACATGTTACTTAGTCTTATGTAATATTGAACACATGTTGCACCGGAACCTTTTCCCTGGACCTGTGTGTAACTCTGTTTGTTATGTACTTCCTCTTTGGCCTCCCTCAATCAGATTCCGTTAAGTTTCTGGCCTGAACATCTTTATGAAAACTGTTCTATGGTTGTTAAAGTTCTGTGATACCTTAGTATTTCTTTGGTATTAACTTGTACGCAAATCTGCTTCATGAGCAGCCTACTTGTCCTCAACCCCTCATTCCCTATTTGTGACTGCTTCCTTGTACTATGCATGCTGATGTGGTTCTGAGTTGTTGATTGTCCTAATCCCTTTCTTTCAAACTGTTTTCATTAAAAGCAAAGTCTTCTATTCTCCAAAACTTATTTCAAACTACTAATTTTCAAATTTTTTTCCAACTCAACTCTTTCAAAACTATGTCAAGCACTCTCACATATACTCTCAGGCATTAGGTTCTGCCCCTCTTGTGTGAGCATTGCCTTGGGACCCATGAGCTCTCTTTGAATTTTGACACACGAGAGTTGGCCTTTCCACACTGCACTTACTCTATTTGGGTATGAAAATCTTGGTGTGAGCACTGCCCGGGATCCCTTGAGATCCTTAGGGAACTCTGACACACCTGGATTTGTATGAAAGGTTGTGAACTAATGGCATTTGAGGCTTCTAGAGACCTTGGGCCTATTAGTAAGCTCCTTATAGTGTAACTTCTTATTTTCTTGTTCCCTTCTGTAATTTAATAATTATTTGTAAACAACTATTGGGGATGGATAGTGAAAAGGGTAGTTATGCTTGTTATAAATATTAAAGGGTAGAAATCGTGCTATTAGGTTTACATTCCTTATTTGCGCAATAGAAATCATGTTCTGGATCAACATGTGCAAAGCATATCATGCATTAGAAATCATGTTATTTAGGCTTTATGAACATTGTTTCAACATCTTGTTTTAGTACTGTCATTCATCACTTAGAAAATTCTATGATAGGGTAAATAATATTAATAATTGGTATCTTCTGCAATCATGTTTCATATTGGTATGCGCACTTAGAGATCCTTTTTAGGATAAATGACACTAAAATAAACTGCCACTCTTGCATTTATGAAATCATGCTTAATGTTGTAATTATTATGCATTTAGCAAATCCTACCTAGGAATTCTACATACTACCCATTCTCCATTTCCATATGTGCATATTACATATCATGTTTTAGGACTCATTCTCCGCCTAATTAACAATGCATGAAAAAGGACTTAAAACTATTTTACCATGTCTCTAAACAACTAGTGATAATTCTGCATTTGATGCAACACCTAAGTACAACATGTTTAGGCAAAATAACTCAAAAAGTTTCTTTAATAATCTGAGTAATTACTGAGCATCGTCCTATGCCTAGGCAAGCCCTAGGTAATTAAAGTTGTCAAAACTGGAAATATGTTTATTTATGTATGCTGCCTAATTATCAACAGGATAAAATCAGTAAGCAAACCCGATTAAGACTTCCTCTCTGAGTTATGCAATAAATTTGTCTTTGTGTTATCACTTAGATACCATGCTTAGGATCTGAACATGAATCTGGACCTTAACTGTGTATGAGTCATGCTGTTTATGTGTACTATGCACATATGGAAATNGACCTTAACTGTGTATGAGTCATGCTGTTTATGTGTACTATGTGTGGAGGTACTTGTGCTTGTTCTCTGCTTTCTGTGTTCCCCCTAATTGCAGTCCCACATGTTCTTATCTATCGCCTTAGTATTTTTCCTTCAAACCTGAGGGTCTGCCTAGAACATCCCTTATAGGATAGAAGTCCTAAATTCCTCCGGGACTGATAGGAAGGGAAAGGTAATAGTATGTAATAGAGGTCAAGACCAACACTCAATTTAGTTACTTTCAGGGGGTGAGAAAGGGTAGAATATGGATATGATGACTGGTACGCTAATACCACGTGTAGCCCATCTTTGAGTAGTGATTACCAGGTATTGTACTGATGTGATCCATATTATTATAAACCTAGGATACCCTTTTTATGCTTAGATCGTAATCCTTCAAAATTTAACCTTCTTTACTATTATCAAAGATCTGCATGCTTAAGACTTAAATCCCATCCTATTTGAGCCTTTATTTATTTGTTTGCTAAGCCGTAAAAATTCACAAAAGTTGTTTGGCTAGGAACCACACTTGTGGATCCTGAGGGGTGCCTAACACCTTCCCTTTAGGATAATTTCAAGCCCTTACCCTATCTCTGGTTAACTACGTAGTTGTAAATGAACCATTTTGGTGTCCTAACGTACCTTTAAAAATCGTTAGGTGGCGACTCTAAAAAACACAAACCTCTTTCCCAAAGGAAAGAGTCGTCTCAACCGAATGTCATAAACCATATCTCCGCAAGGAAAGAGGGGGTGTGGAAACAACTTGAGAGGTGAGGTATTGAATTACAAGTCCAAGTCCCGTACCAATAAGTCTAGAACTTGCCCTGAATGTTTGTCTAGGCGAAATCCTAAGTGTAGCTCAACTTGAGAAGTGATTGTAGGCTCTCCTTGGTCCCATTTGAACTTTGAAAGCTTCCATAGCCTACAAATATGATATCCCTAGCCAACCCCTTCGAGCCTAAGCCTTTTTCATTCAATAGCCACATTACAAGCCTTTTTCCGTTTTATAGTGACCCTCTCTTGGCACCCAATCTTTCCGTAGCACTCATGATGAACAATTTGCAAAAACATAAGTTTGGGGGATAGGCGAGGAATTCAAAGTACTGAAAGGTCCAAAGAAGGAAAAGTATTGATGAAAAGGAAAGGCAAAGAAAAAGAATGAAAAGCCAAAAATAAATATGTCAAAAAGAAAGTAAAGGTTGAAGGGATTCAAAGAAAACAATGTTGAAAGGCATGGAATGATGAGAAAAGGAGAAAAATGCTTATTATAAGTAAGAAAGAGTGACAATGTGTCTCTCTAGTTCCCCTAAGAAAGAAGAAAATGACTCAAAGAATCAAGAAGGTATGAGCCAAAATGAGAAAATGGAGTGCTTAAGGAAATATGAACCCAACATAGTTCGTTATGTCCTACCTTGATCCAAAAGCCTTCATTATATCCCGCTAAATCCCTATATGATTTCAAGTTGAGTGAGCGTACATTAGTGGTGATTTACATAAGGGGCAAGATTATGGTACTTAGAGCCGGACTTGTGGTATTCTTTTGAGAGTGACGAGCGCATTTCTTTACAATCCTTATTTTTAGATACTATCATTACCGCCTGGACAATTAGACATCCAACCCGTAATCGCAACAACCCAATTGCAAGAGCGGAGCTCTACCAACTGAGTTATATCCTTTGAGTGTCACATTCTATAAAGTGAGATTAGCTCATGGAGAGTACAGGAGGAGGAGTCTGGGATCCACAATGACCTACGCGAGAGAGCGAGTTTCCTTGATGAATTGAGTCAAATTTTGATGCTCTTGTGTCATATTAGAACTATGGAACTCAAAAGTTCATAGCATGATGTTGATGATAATGCATTTGTGTTGAGGGTAATTATTGGTCCCAATTGATGCTTGATGAAGTTACCTTAGGTCAACTGAAATTTTCCATTCTTTTTCTCGTGGAAGTGGGAATTACCTTATTTTCTTGAGGAAAAGAAAAAGCTTAAGTTTGGGGGAGTTGATAAGTAGGGATTTTAGCCTATTGTTTTCTCTCTTACTTAGATTTTGGTCCAAAAATGCGTGAAGGTATTCCCAAAAACTAACGTAATGTGCTTTTTTGTAGGGTTTTGTTCAAAATGAGCCAAAGAAGTCATAACCAACTCATAAAAGAGTCAAACTTGAACAAAATCCAAGTCTGGACCAATATTATGGAATGCGGACCGTGATAGAAAAGGGCGGCCGCGAAATTGTCAACGCTGAGGCGTCCATTATTACACGACCCACAAAACAAAGATTCTGAGAGGCTGTTATGAGCAAAAAACTAGCACTTACTGCTTCAGAAAGAAGCGGCCGCGAAATCACTAACGCGGCCGCGATTGAAATTCCACTAAGAGCGTTTGTCGAGGTTCAGAGACTTTGCAATTTGGGCTTAAATGAAGAAAGAGGTCCGCGTCCAAATTACGCGGCCGCGAATGAATCTCACGCGGATGTAGTTAAAAATATGCAGCCTGCGAAACAAGGTCCAGCCCAGGTTAAGATATGAAGAAACGCAGATCGCGCTCAATATTACGCGGCCACGAAAGCCCAAGCGCGAATGCAATCATAATTATGCGTCCACGAAACCTCCGCATGGGTATTTTTGTCCAGAAATTTCAGCAGTATAAATAGACCTTTTTGCCAATTTTAGGTTAAGTTTTCTTTAGCAGAGCACGTGAACGGCGATTTTTCCCTTTTTGAGAAATTTTGTAATAGATTTGTCTTCAAACTTTAGATTTTAATCTTCTACTTTAATATTATGGCTCATATTTCTTCTTTATCTTTGATTTCTGCTGATATTATGAGTAGCTAGACCCTATAGCTAGACCCTATAGCTAGGGTTGTGACCCAATCCTAGTATGGATATTTAATGGGTCTTGAATTTTAGGGCTTAATTGTTTATGGGTTAGTGATATTTAGCTTTATTCATGCTTGAATTATAAAATTGGTGGTTGCAAACACTGCTTCGTGCCTTTATGACTTAGGCTCTTCTAAAGAAAGAGGGACTAAGTCTAGGAAAATTAGGCTAATAAGGAATTAGGATGAATTCAAGTGATTGATAGCCCCGATTAAAGGGTTAAACCTAGAGATAGTAATACCCGACTTGAGCCAATATCATTTGTAATGCGTGAAATCCATCCGAGAGGTATAGAGTGAGCACTTATGTGTGATGGTTATATCACGACCCCAATCAAAACAAGCTTGCCCTAGATTCTCGATATCCGTTAGATATTCACCTAGACGGAAGTCACTACCCTAGTGCCTTTTAAACACCTGAAAACTTTCACCAAAAATATTGTACTTAGCTTACTCTTAGCATACAATAGTATAAAATAAGAATAGAATCAATCACAATAATGTTTGGAAGTGAAATTAGAAACAACACACGCATCTAGATTACTTAGATACCTAATTCCAAATCAATTAACTCCTTGTGGAAATCAATCCAGACCTTGTTGGGTAAAACTACATCAACCATCCTCTCTACTCTATAGTGGTGTAGGTTTGGAACCGATCACAATGCAGTTGAGCAAACATCTAAGGAAATTACACTCCCCATTCTGGCCGGCGACGTAACTCTGGAGACAACGTTCTACATCATGGACTAGGCCACCACATACAACGCCATAGTGCGATGACCATGGATACATCATATGAAAGTCTCTTATACCAAGTAATTAAATTCCCAACTCCTAGGGGATTTTCAGCATACGAG
This sequence comes from Nicotiana knightiana, assembly GCA_005239525.1. Lineage (NCBI taxonomy): Eukaryota > Viridiplantae > Streptophyta > Magnoliopsida > Solanales > Solanaceae > Nicotiana > Nicotiana knightiana. Next base: position 50,588 of record ML429459.1, read on the forward strand.
GAGAACAACGCACATCACAAGAATGCTACCGCATTTCCTTATACGGCACGACTACCCAACAGAGAAAAAGCAAAGAAAAAGAGGCATAGCAATTAGCAGGGTCGAGGTGAGGGCAAGAGGAAGCAGAGAACATCATCAAGGAACCAGATATGGCCGAAGCCGTCATTTCGACCATAGAAGACCTCGACGCCGTTCAGTTGGATCTCAACGACCACAACAAGAAGAGCTATATCGACTGTCAGCCTTGGGAACCAGGTAAATTCAGTCAATTCTTAACAACTAACGCAGATTTATTTACTTTCAGCCATGTAGATATGCCGGTCATCCCAAAAGGAATCTACACACAAATTAAACGTCGACCCACTCCACCCCCTGTAAGGCAAGTTAGGCATAAATTCAACTCCAAAATTAAAGACGCAGTGCATGGGGAGGTGGAAATGGTTCCATCGGGGAATGGAAGTACCCCAAATGGGTCGCTAACGTAGTGATAGTAAATAAGAGGAATGGAAACTGGCGGTGTGCGTGGATTTCATAGATTTGAAAAAGTCATACCCGATGGATTCGTTCCCGTTTCCACATATCGACCAACTCATCGACGCAACAGCTGGACACGAGCTACTAAGCTTCTTGGATGCATACTCAGGCTATAATCCAATCCATATGGAAGAAGAAGATCAAGAAACAACCACGTTCATCATCCACTAAGGAACATATTGCTACAGGGTCATGCCTTTTGGACTAAAAACGTAGGAGTTATTTATCAAAGGTTGGTGAAAAAGATGTTCAAAGACCAGCTCGGCAAAACAATGGAGGTATATATAGACGACATGCTGGTCAACTCCAAAAGGGGAAAAGATCGCATCAATCATTTGAAAGAAACTTTCGACATACTTCGATAGTACAGAATGAAGTTGAACCCGAAAAAATACGAATTCGGTGTAGCCTTGGGAAAGTACTTGGGTTTTCTAGTATCACAACGAGAAATTGAGGTCAACCCCGACCAAATCAAAGCCATCAAAAGGATACCAGAACACTTGACCACTAAGAAATAAGTCCAAAGGTTTACCGGTCACATCGCTGCTCTATCGAGGTTCATCTCGTGGTCGTCAGATAGGTGCAATAAATTCTTCGGCGTACTCAAGAAAGAAAACAGCCTTGAATGGACTTCCGAATGAATCCAGGACCTGCGAGAACTAAAGGCATACCTATCATCTCCAATTCTACTTACAAGCCCGAGTTGGATGAGCGTCTCCTCGTCTATCTAGCCTTATCTGAGGTAGTTGTAAGTGCAGTCTTAATTTGATAAAACGAAGGTACGCAATCTCCCATCTATTAAATTAGCAAAACAATCGTCGACGTCGAGACGAAGTACCCACACCTCAAAAAATTGGCTTTGGACTTAGTCGTAGCTTCATCAATGCGTAGACCATATTTCCGATGTCACTCCATCTCGGTCATCACGACCTTCCCCCTCAGAAGCATTTTACATAAACCCGAACTATTGAGAAGGTTGGACAAGTGGGCCCTCGTGTTGAGCGAGTATGATATCACCTATCAGCCGCGAACGGTGATAAAGTCACAAGTACTCACCGACTTCAGCACAAAGATAATGCCTGAAGTCGAAAAAGAGACCGTTCCAACCTCCCTCCAAACACAAGACCTCAGGGTTCTAACGCATCGGGGTCCAAACTAGGACTCTTACTCAAAGTACCAGTCGACGAAATGATTTGTCAGTCCATAAGGTGCCCGGATATGACTAACAATGAGGCCGAGTATGAAGTCGTGATTGCAGGTCTAAGACTAGCACTAAAATATGGAGCAAAACGCTTTAAAATATATTGCAATTCCTAGGCCGTAGTCAATCAAGTCACAAGGACTTTCCAAATCAAGGAACAAAGGTTGCAAAGGTACCAAACTGAAAGTTGTAAGCTACTGCCTGAGTTTAACCAATGTCATCTCGACCCAATCCCACGAGCATAGAATGTCTAGGTAGATGGCCTCGCCAAACTAGCTGTAGCCACCAAAAGCATCGCAACCAGAGACAAAAAAATGGTCCACCCCCCTCAACTCATCATTAGACCAAGTCGAGGTAAGAACCATAAATTTAAATTGGGATTAGCACAATCAAATTATCCCGTACTTGGGGGACGACACACTCCCTAGCAAAAAAAAAGGAGGCCAAGAAACTAAGAATTCAATCGGCCAGGTACAATATCCTCCGCAATGACAAGAGGACGTACAGTAGGCCTCTAGCGAAGTGCTTGGGCCCGAACCAAACTCAGCGGGTCCTCAAAGAATTCCACGAAGGCCATTGCAGGGCTCACTCCGGTAACTGGGCACTGATCAGATGCCTCATACGGGCAGGATATACTGACCCACCATGAAAAAGGATGTCGCGAACTTTGTAAAGCGACGCAAGCTGTGCCAAAAGTATGCCCCAATGATCCACCAAGTAGGCGAACACCTCCGCTCAGTCACATCCCCTTGGCCGTTCATCAAATGGGGAATGGACATCATGGGCCCCCTGCCAATGGGGCGAGGTAATATACGATTTCTTTTGATTTTAACTGACTATTTCTCTAAGTTGGTGGAAGCAGGAGCATTCTCCCAAATACGGGAACATGTAGTAATCACCTTTTATAGAGAAACATCATTTGCCGATTCAGCCTTCCCAAAGAAATTAGTTGTGATAACGGACCCCAGTTCATACGAAAGAAAGTGCCGAATTCTCCGAGAAATGGCCTATCAAGAGGATAATTTCAACCCCGTACCACCCCACTGGTAATGGACAAGCAGAATCATCCAACAAGTCTATAATAAACATCATGAAGAAGAAGCTCGAAGACACCAAGGGGCTGTGGCAGGAAATACTACCAGAAGTATTATGGTCCTACTAAACAACTCTAAAAACAATCACAAGAGAGACGCCCTACTCTTTGGTCTGCGAGATCGAGGCAGTAATACCAATCAAGGTCGGAGAACCCAGCCTAAGGTAATCCCATGAGAGCGACACGAGTACCGACGAAAGCAGAAGACAGGAACTCAATAAAGTCAACGAACGAAGAGATATGACCTACATAAGAATGGTCGCCCAAAAGCAATAAGCAGAATGCTATTACATCAAGAAAGCAAAGGTCAGGTCGCTCAAAGTCGGAGACTATGTACTAAAAATCTAAAACTCAAGCGAGCAAAGATCCCAGGGAAGGCAAGCTGGAAACAAATTAGGATGGTCCATATAAATCACAACCGAAGCAAACAAGGGATCATTCCAGTTAGAAACAATGGAAGTAAGTCTACTACAAAACAATTAGAATATCAGCTACCTCAAATACTCAACTTCTAAGAGAAAAAGCGTCCCCTAAGCCATACTCTTTTTTCCCTCACTTGAGTTTTGTCCCATTTGGGTTTTCTTAAGGAGGGTTTTAACCAGGCGGCAAAGGAGCATTTCGAGTCAAAATACACGAAGGTAGGGTCGTGGTTATTCTTTCATTGCTCGACTTCTTACTATTCTCCAGATCGACCAATGAAGGCACTAGATAGACCGGGACTGGAACTAGAATGCCAACCAACACCCAAAAATCTGTAAATTTCTCCAACTAGGTAACAAAAGCAACAATGTCAAGGCAATAAACTTTACACGTAGCATCACATCTTTATCGCATTCAAGTTATGTTCGACCTCGCTCGAACCAACGCTTACCGGCCCTCGACCATAATTGAACTCAGGTTATGTTCGACCACACTCGAGCTAACACCTACCGGCCCTCGGCCATAATTAAATTCAGGTTATCATAGACCACGCTCGAACTAATACCTACTATTTCTCGGCCATAATTAAATTCAGATTATGTTCGACCACGCTCGAAGTAACACCTACCAGCCTTTCGCCATAATTAAGTTCAGGTTATGTTCGACCATGCTCGAACTAACAACTACTGGCCCTCGACCATAATTAAATTCAGGTTATGTTCAAACTCGCTCGAACTAATACCTACCAGCCCTCGGCCATAATTAAATTCAGGTTATGTTCGATCTCACTCGAACTAACACCAGTCAGCCCCCGACCATAATTAAACTCAAGTTTTGGTCGAACTTGCTCGATCTAACACATACCGGCCTTCAGCCATAATTAAATGCAGGCTATGTTCGACCTTGCTCGAACTAACACCTACCAACCCTCGGCCACAACTTAAATGAAAGGTCATGTTCGACCTTGCTCGAAAAAATACCTATATGCCCTCGGCCGCAATTTAATGAAAGGTCATGACCAAACAAATCAACGACCTCGACCATGTTTCAATACACAAACAAAGAGCAAAGGAAGCCAAACAAAATAAGCAAAAAACATACAAGAACCTAAAATAATCCACATGAAAAGAAGCATATGTAAAGAACAACTTTGGCATTTAATACTTAAACATTACTTACTAATGCTCGTGAAGACACCAGCAAAAATACACAAGTTTACAAAAAAGAAGAAGAAAAACTACTGATCACCACCATCATGATCTTCTGCACCTTCACCGCCTTGGCCATCAATGCTTGGCCGTCTTGATCCCTCTCACAACTGTCACCTTCGTCCTCAGGGTATGCATCATCATATCATGCATTCTCTTCAAGATGGTCCTCACCCCTATCCCTCTCTCCATCACCGGCCTCAAGCGTGGCAGGATCATATCCACAAGAGACCCAAGCCTCACGGGCCTTAACACGAACAATATCAAGGGCGACTGCAGAAACAGACCCCGCCTTATGCATATCTCGAAAAGCGTCCAACTGAACTTCGGCGTGAATCCATTCCTTATACAGGTCCTGAGGAATGTTGGGAAAATTTGAAGTGCGAGAAGAAGACAACTGTTCCAGCAGTTGAGCCTTATCAGCTTCTAAAGTGGCCACTCGATTGTAGATGAGGGAGTTATCTTTCTCCAATTCTCCAATCCTCTCCTATAGTCGATCCTCTCCTCTAGTCGATCATGTCTTACCTTTGTCATGGACTGGTCAATCTCCCGCTCGGCCAGGAGAGCCTATTCGCCAACTCCATCATCTTGATTTCCTCCGAGCCTCCAAATGGGAAGACTCCGCCTTCTCAAGCTCACTCTGCTTATCAGCGACTTCACCATTAAGGACCTCCATCTAAAGCCGTCATTCTTCCAATTGCCCGTGCAGCTCAACCACTTGTGCCTGAAGGTCACTACAGTTGGCCTTCACGGATCTACTGACCTCAAGCTCCTCTTCCATACTCCTCAACGTCCCCTCAAGGACGCTACACTTCTCGATGACTCACTACCAACTCGTCATCCTTCTCCTTCAACTCATCACAAAGGACCTGCATATTTTTTCCCTCACTAAACCGCTTGTGAAACTTCTGATACTTGCCGCGGTACTCGAAGTATTTGTTTTTCAATCACACAAATATTTCCCTATGCTTCTCCTCCCTTCGGGCTCTTTCAATCTCCAAAATCACAGTCTGCAATCACAAAAAGAAAAATAAGTAAGGCAAAATGAAAATGCCCCTGCTAAGAAAGGCCAAAAAAAAAGAAGAGAAGGACAAAACACTAAAGCCCTCACCTTTAGAGCAAGAACAGTTATGCTCCTCGACAAGGTGAAGTCGTCCAATTCTTTGAGGGTATTATCCTCTATTTCGGAGCAAAAAGGGTCGAGGGAAGGAACCATGTTCTCTGTGTTCTTCAACAAGTCACGATGCATAAGGATCGCAATGGTCCTCGTAGACCCCTCCAACCTTATCTCAAGTTGGGCAAAACCCTTCTCCATCATCTTCAGGTCGTCCGCATAAAAGTCTGAACCTGACTCATCACCTTCCTCGGAAACACGTTTACCTCTCTCATTGGTCGGCAAAGAATTATCAGTAGCCGGATGGGAAGTCGATGCCTCCTCTAGCCTCGAAGTATCGAGAACATCATATGCCCCTCCGTCTCCGCCGGTGTAGAAGGCATATCCACTTTGGTTTCCTCCAACATTGGAGTCTTGGAATCCAGCTCGATATCATCCTCAATGATAATTGTCCCCATCTTGCGCAGTGAAAAGCCACCTACCACTAAGTCAATGAACCGGGCGACCCCGTTGCCGGCATCTACAGATTTCCTTTTACGGGGCATCAAAATCCACCTCGCCCGGTGCAAGTTCATCATATTTATCCATAAGAAAATATATGGTATATGCTAGGGTATCCGTTATCAAAGACCCCACGGCCATGGAAGGATCAAGACCAGACACCCAACAGGAGGGATTGAGGCGTGAGGAAAAATAGTCGTCGTCGTAGATGGAGTTGAAGCCGAGGGCGCAACAACTTTTCTTTTTTGAAATGAAAGAGAGGGAGATCTTGATCTCCTCGAAGGTTCTCTGGCAGTAGCTAGGAAATAAATAGGAAAAGGGGAAGGTCAGTAAAATAAACAAAAAGAAAAGAAACCAAGACTCCTACAAAACAAGGGTCTTACCAGCCGAATGGGGAGCCAAGCTAAATCTCTTGAAGAAGCTCGGCCACTCACGGATCGCCACGATGTGAGGGAAAATCCGACTAACCCAGGCAAAAATATCTTCGACCAAAGGAGGAGGCGAGATCTTGGCTGCACAAAAAAGAGAAAGGACCAGAAGTCAAAACCCACGATAAAGCAAGTGAGAAAAATCAGACACATACGAACGAGGAAGTTAGGTACTTACGATGCAATTCCAAACCTAAGAAAAACCGTCGACGTTGACCACGACGTCTTCGGTTCTGACGAAGAAGTAGTTTAGCCAAATTGGCGGTTAGCTTTGTCGTCCATATTCACCACCAAGCACTTGTCTCCTCAGTGGAAAAGGTTTAATATCGTCCCCCTGTAAAAGCTAGGGGTGAACAGGTGTATCAAATGGCGAAGTGTGAGTTCGACCCCGGCTAGCTCGGCGAATTTGGTGAGCATCCTTATGAGCTTGTAAACATATGGGCGAGATGGGCTGGGAAGATGCCATAATAACAACAAAATTCCTCCGCCAACAGAAAGAGAGGGAGAGTATAGCCGACTTGGAAGGGGTAGGCGTAGAAGGCACAATATTTAGGATGATGGACCTACACCGTATCCCCCCCAGTGAGGATTAATTCGAGGTGATCAGGGATGATGTAATTAATCCTAAGTTCTCCCAATTCCTTCTCCGTCATCACTGACCGAAAAGTTCCAGGGTCGGCGTCGGAGGATTTTGAGAAGTCAAACATGGTGTCAGGATTGCGAGGAATTATATCCTCCACCAAAGGGAAGCTTTCGTCCTCGATGGCGGCAGAAGAATTCCCCTCATGAGGAGGGAGCACCATCGCTAAAGGGATAACATCACCTCCCTCGCTAGATTCGAAAGGTACGCTAGTCATGTTTTATCAGCAGAAAGGGAAGTATCAAGCAATGAAGAATCAAAAATAATGAAAGCCCCTAGAACATAAAGGAAAAGTGTCTAGTCAGAGAGAAAAAATAAAGAGACATGGGGTTTCGAAGAAGAAAGTTTGAAACTTCAAAATCACACCCTAACACCTCTATTTATAAGAACCTGGGCACTAGAACTGAAAATGGTTCATCATTATTGGCACCGTAACCGAAGCGGTATATTCAAACAAGGGACACATGTGAAACAAAGCAACGCATTGATAAAATGCATCATAATGACGCATGACGTCATGACGTCATCCTAATTTGTGGACATCCCAACTCCAACAAACCAATCGGGAAAATTGAGATATTTTGAAATAAGTGGTCCACATAGGATTGCGTCACCGATTCACTATGACCTCCACGACTTAAATTTCTTGCTCAATTGTTTCGACCATAACGAGCAAATCCATTCATCGACCCCGCCTGAAGAATGTCTCAATAAGTAGAGGGACTAACTGTATGGGTCAAAATCTGTCTCTAGAGTATTTAAGCTGAGATAACATTAAGGGAAGAGTTCTCAAGTCGGCGTTAGTCGGAATGAACCAAGAAGCAACAAAGATCCCGGTCGAAGTGTCGACAAGAGCCGTAGTCGAGATGTTAACAAAGGTCGAGGTTGAATATCATTGATAAGAGCTGTAACGGCTAGATTTCCAAGATAGGACATTAAAAGAGAATATTCTAGCGGATATTCTCTTCACTTATACTATTAAGGTTTCTTAGGAACATGTCCCATATATAGAAGAAGAAATAGACAATGATAATGGCATGTGATATTCATTTGTAAGAACACACTTTGACAAAAAAGATTCTCTCTTTCTCTCTTGCTAAGATAATAACACCGCTGTTTCACTAAAATTTTTGTCTATACTATTTCATACTTTTCTATCAGATCCGAGAATAACTCAAATATTCAAGGATTTGTCTGTCATTCATCATTTTCAGGAGGAACATCCATCTATTTCATCCTTTATTGGGTGAATCATTCCTCTTATTTACTTAAATGTCATTTATTATTATCCATTTCTATATAATGCTACATTATTGCTCATGTTTTTTAGAACAGTTATTGCATGTAATTATCACTATCTAACTGAACCCGTCTATTGTTTATTGCACCCTTGAAAGTTTCATCTAGAGATATTAATGTTAACTAAGTTTAACCCCTCATTATATAAATTTAATTATTTGAACCAAGATCCGTATTTTTTGGTCAAACACAATAACCAAACACGATAAAACTGTAATCTTATATGTTTCATCGAATTAATAACTAATCCCGATAAGCGACCCTTAATGGAGTTACTATGTTGACTAAATCTTACCCAAGATGACCGATGTTGAATAAGCAACATCTGAGGAAAAGAAAGAAAACATCACATCTCTCTATATATATAATAAAATTTTATAACAGTGTTTTCACTTCTTTTTCATATCGGAAAAGGAAAATAAACATTTAAAATATGTGATATGATTTTATTTTTCCTAATCCGGCACAAACATAAATAGGTAATATAAGTTTTTGGGTCAAACTATCCTCTATAGCATCTATTTTAAACTTTATAAAGAAAACTAATTGTCGGTATTATTATATTTGATAATTCAGAGCCAAAAATTTCTTTGTGGTTCCTTTTTTTCTTTACTTTTTTATCTTTTGTGAAAGATAAAGTGTCCCTTATTGGTTGTGGAAAGTCCATTTCTTCTCCTTATATTGAATTTCTCTTTGTTGGGGTTGTAAAAAGCTAGTAAAAGGGAGTTATCTCGCGCACATGAGAAATTGGTCCTGAAGACAGAATGGTCAATTTGAACCCCCTGCGCGTGAGATATACGCAAGGCCTAATCCAAATCTGGTTTTGCTAAAATTATTTTTCAATTTTTTGAGCTTACCAGAAAAGTTTCCAAATACACGCTTACTAGAATTCATTATCTTTGAATTGAATTTTGTAACGTCGGATTTATTACTTTGTAACTGCTACTTGAATTCTTGTAACTTCTACTTGAATTATGTAACATCTCTTTTATTTCCACAACCCCCAATTTAATTATCCTTCTTGTAACAGCTCTAGCATTTTATCTATATTAGGAGCTATCTTGTGGAGTTTTCAAACACAGAAAAAACCACATTCATCTTCTCTTCTTCTTCAACCGATTTCTGGGCAATTATATTGTGCAAATTCCAAACTTCCAACCATGAGTGCACGTGACCGAGGGCATCTGCTTAACCATATGACTAACCCTCTCTTTGATTTGTTTATAAATTATAAATCTGCTAAAGTTATATGGGACAGTTTGGAGAAGAAATATGGTACAAATGACGTGGAAAAAAAGAAGTATACGGTTGGAAAGTGGATCAAGTTTCGGATGGTTGATAATAAGCCGATCATGGAGCAGGTTCACGAGTATGAGAACTTGACTGCTGATGTTTTGAACGAATGCATGTAGATGTGTGAGATTCTTTAGGCTAATGTTCTGCTTGAAAAGTTACACCTTCCTGGAGTGATTACAGGAATCAACTGGAACACAAGAAGAAAAACTTAACTCTTCAAGAATTGATCAGTCACATGAGGATTGAGGAAGCAAACCGTCTTAAAGATGGGGAGTCTGAATAGCTTAAGGATAAGATGAAATCTCTCTCTCTCTCTCTCATAATTATTTTAAATCTAACCCTGTGGAATTTTCTAGTACTTTTGTGAAAGACAAGTTTAATGAAAAACAAAAGAAAGGACATGTTAAGAAGTAGAATTACTTCAATAAGCCGGAGGGCCATATTCAAAAGTCGAAAGGACCTTGCTATGTCTACGACAAAATTGGTCACAAGGATTTTCAGCGCAACCAGAGACAAGGACAAAGCTCAAAGCAGGGCAAAAAAGATCCAGTCCAAGCTAACCTTACTGAGAGTAGTGATATCATTGCTTTTGTGGTCGTGGATAACAAGACTGATTGGATACTGGACACAAGCGCATCAAGGCACCTTTGCACCAATAAGGAGTTGTTTCACGACTTTGAGGAATCTGCTGATGGTGAGTGTGTCTACATGAATACTCCACTACAGCTTGGAGTTATGGGTAAACGAAAAATTCTTCTTAAGTTATCTTCTGGAAAAAACTTAGCTTTGAACAATGTTCTGTATGTATCCTCCCTTCGTAGAAACTTAGTTTCTGGTGTACTTCTCAACAAAGTAGGTCTTAAACTTATTTTTGAATCTGATAAAGTTATTATTTCTCGTGGGGGAGACTTTGTTGGGAAGTGTTACCTTAGTGGGGTTTATTTGTACTGAACGTTGCTCTAGAGGTTGTTAATAATGCGAGTACTTTCAATTCTGCTTATATTGCTGAGTCTATTGGTTTGTGGTATGGTAGACTAAGTCGTGTTAATATTGCTTCTATTAAAAGACTTAGAAAAATAGAATCAATTCCTGCAGTTAATGTTGATGATTTTTCTAAGTGCCCTATTTTTGTAGGAGCAAAACACATCAAAAAGTCTTTTAAGATTGTAACTAGTAGAAAGACATAATTGCTTGAACTAGTGCATTCACACTTAGAAGATTTCAAGAACATTGTTACTAAGGGTAGAAAGAAATACTACATCATTTATATATGACTTTTCTAGATACACTAAGGTATATCTTCTTAATTCAAAAGATGAGGCTGAAAGCATGTTTTTGAAATACAAGGCAGAAGTAGAAAATCAATTAGACAGAAAAAATCAAGAGACTTAGGTCTGACGGGGATGGTGAATATAGTATTAATACTCTTGAAGCCTTTTGTGAGAAAAAATGATATTATACATGAGCTTAGTGCTCCCTATGGTGTAGCCGAATGGAAACATAGAACCCTTAAGGAAATGATGAATTCTAGGCTTTTTAGTTCGGGTTTATCTGATAGTATGGGGGGGGGGGGGGGGGGGGGAAGATGTTTTATCTGCATGCTATGTTCTTAATAATGTCCCTCATAAGAAGTTAGATAAAACCCCGTATGAGTTATGGAAAGGGTCTGCCCCTAACTTGAAAATTCTGAAAGTATGGGGGTGTTTGACGAAGGTTGGTCTTTTTGATTTTAAACCAGCAATTGTTGGACCCAAGACTTTTTATGTTATTTTTATTGGCTATGCTCAAAATAGTGATGCGTATAGATTTTATGTCTTTGAATGATAGTTCTATTTGTGAATCTAGAGATACAGAATTTTTTTAGCATGTTTTTCCGTTGAAAAATAATTTGCCTAGTGATGCCTAATAATGCTTCTACATGTATGTCTGTTAATTCTCATATTTTGCCTTCTTCTCATGTTACTACTAATGAGCATGAAAATGAAATTAGAAGGAGTAAGATACATAGAACTGAAGCTATCTTTGGTCCTGACTTTATCACTACTTTCTTGACTGAAAATATTGATATTGATATTTTTAGTGATGAATTAATGTCAATATATTTAATAGAAGAAGACCCTAAGACTTGTAATGAAGCAATGAGGTCAATAGATGCTAGTTTTTGAAAAGAGGTCATTAAGAGTGAATTAGACTCTATAGTTTCTATTCACACTTGGGACTTGTCTAATTTGCCTAAAAGTTGTAAATCCATAAGTAGCAAGTGGATATTTAAGAAGAAATTGAGAGCTGATGGTACAATTGAGAAATATAAGGTCAGACTTGTTATTAGGGGTTTTAACTAAAAGAAAGGCATTGATTACTTTGACACTTATTCTCTTATGACGAAGATAACAACTATTAGAACTCTTGTTGCTTTAGCCGCTATTTATAATTTAGTGATACATCAAATGGATGTTAAAACGGCTTTCTAAATGGTGATTTAGAGGAAGAGATTTATACGTCTCAACCTGAGAAATTTGTGATCCAAGGACATGAGAATAAAGTATGCAAATTGATAAAGTCTCTGTATGATCTAAAGCAGGCACCTAAGCAATGGTATACAAAATTTAATAGCACAATAGCGGGCAATGATTTTGTTGTTAATGCATCTGATACTTGTGTTTATTCCAAGATGGTAGGATCAAATTGTGTGATTATATCTCTGTATATGGGTGACATGTTAATCTTTGGCCCTAATGTGAATGTTGTTAATGGGACTAAGAAAATTTTGTCTTCTAAATTTGAAATGAAAGATCTTGGAGAAGTAGATTTGATTTTAGGGGGTTAAAATCAAAAGAACTTCTAATAGTTTTTTGTTATTTCATTCTCATTATATTGAGAAAATGTTGAAAAAGTTTAATTGTTTTGATGTAACACCTATGAGAACTCCTTATGATCCTAGAATACACTTGAGAAAGAATAAGGAATCCAGTATTTCTCAAACTGAATATGCTAAGATAATTGGCAGTGTAATGTTTCTCATGAATTATACACGACCTGATATTGCTTATGTTATTAGTAGATTGAGTAGATATACTCACTACCCCAGTAGTGAACATTGAGATGCTCTTCATCTTTTGTTAAGGTATTTGAGATGTACTATGGATTTGGTGTTTGCATTTTAATAATTTTTGTGTTGTTTTAGAAATATTTTGTGATGCAAATTGGGTTACTGACAATGATGAAGTTAGCTCCACTAGTGGCTATGTGTTTACTTTGGGTGCATGTGCTATTTCATGGAAGTCTTCAAAACAGACTTATATAGCACGATCTATTATAGAGTCTGAATTTATTGCTCTTGAGTTGGTAGGGCAAGAATCCGAATGGTTGAGAAACTTACCTTTGTGGGGAAGACAAGCTTCACCAGATTCTCTTCAGTGTGACTCAGAGGCGGCAATTGGAATTGCTAAAAGTGTGTACAATGAAAAAAAAAAGACATATTCGCATTAGACATGGTGCGGTAAAATAATTATTGAAACATGATGTTATTTCCTTGGAATATGTAAGATCCGAAAGAAATTTGGTGGATCCTTTAACCAAGGGTTTGGCAAGTAGAGTTATCCTTGAAGCGTCGAGGGGATGGTGCTAAAGCCCATGGATTGAGGAAGTATGGTGGATATCCGTTTATGGTCAAACGAATCCATATGAGACCTCAATATGCAATATATTTCCTATCTCTATGGCGTATGGTAGTGCTTTATAAGGTTGAGCTTATTTTGCTCTTAATGATTCCATAGCCTTAAGGTGGTCTATGTGTAGATAGACTTGATGGAATCACCTACGTGAGTGTAAAGGTGCGGTCACCTTTTATGAGAAACTTGGGATGTCATTCAAGAGCACTCATGAGACCCAAGGTATGATCATGACCATAAAAGCACTTTGTTAGTATCGCGGAGTTTGCTTAAAATTAAGGATATAGTATGTGTTGTGGGGGTCTCAACTAATGTTCATTCAGTTCAATAGTATTTCACTTAGTGGATGTTAGTTGTTGCCTCATTTCACTACGTGTCAATTCAAATCGAAAGATATTGACATTTAAGTACATGTTACTTCTTTTGCCCAAAATTGTTCTATTTTTGTCTTTGCATTAGTGGCGAATTGTTAGTATTATTATATTTGATAATGCAAAGCCAAAGATTTCTTTGTGGTTTTTTTCTTTACTTCTTTGTCTTTTGTAAAAGACAAAGCGTCGCTCATTGGTTGTGGAAAGTTTTTTTCTTCTCCTTATATTGAATTACTCTTTGTTGGGCTTGTAAAGAACTAGTAAAAGGGAGTGGTCTCGCGCACATAAGAAATTGGTCCTGAATGCAAAACGGGTCGATTTGGACCCCCTCCCCCATGTGCGCCAGATATACGTGAGGCCTAATCCAAATCTGGTTTTGCTACTTGAATTCTGTAACATCTCTTTTATTTCCGTAACCCCCAATTTAATAATCCTTCTTGTAACAGCTCTAACATCTTATCTATATTAGGAGTTCTCTTGTGGAGTTTTCAAACACATAAAAAATCACCTTCATCTTCTCTTCTTCTTCAACCGATTTCTCGGCAATTATTTTGTGCAAATTCCGAACTTCCAGTCACGAGTGCACGTGTTTGGAGGTGCTGTGGAACCTTGGGGAGCGTCGATTTGCACCTAGTCGAGCCGAAATCGCTTTCAAGACAGTGGCTTACCACGACATAGTATTATTTTCCTTCCGGTTCTTGGTCAATATTATTTACTTATTTTTCCTACACTAATGTCATGACATTCTTTACTAAAAAGATTGTAAAGCTTTCGACAATGAGATATTAAATATCTTACTAACTCCATAATATATTATATCTTAATCAAACCGAAAGCAACATAGTAAATCTTGGATAAATAGTAGCCATTTTCAGAAAACAACAAATTTTCTACTGTTGGAAAAAAAACAAAATAAGAGAGAACAAACAGAAAGTAATGCAAGTACGGGCATTTATGGAATGATAATATGATATGAAGAAAAGGGAAGATGTTTTTCTTAAAGTAGAAACTAAAAATTAATACTCCTCCATTTACTTTTACTTGTCAAGTATTTTATAAATAAATTTTTATTTTTATTTGTCATTTTTTGTATATCAAGAAAAAAATAATTTATTTTTCCTGTTTTACCTGTAACATTAATTATTCATTCCAAATCATTTTTCAAATTTATTAACAGTTTGTTTGGATGGTTGTTACGCATTATATCGTATTGTATTGTTATCCCAAAATAATGTTTGTTTTGATTATTTCATTAAAATAAGTTGTATTGTATTGTTAGATCCATTGTTCCGGAACAATGAAAAATCTCATTTTTTGAAACAGCTGATTTGGTATGGTGGGATTGTTTCCTATTTTTCTTTTCAATCATGCCCTAACTTATTATTCCATAATTCTATTTTACCCTTGACCTTTTTTTCTTTTTTAACTCTAAATCTCCCATCGCTAACCTACTTTGTCTTCCTCCCTTTTTTTTCTAAAACTTCTGCCGCTTTCAACTACAAATGTAAAATTGCTAAATTTTTTTAGAATTTGTATCAGTGCATGAATTTAATTGCTTAATTTATTTATAAGATATATTTGGTGATAAATTAATAGAAAGGGGTTTCTTAAATTACTTTTATGATTGATTCTTGATAAATTTAATATTTAAATAATTGAGAGTATTTTACTAAACTTACCAGTTACAGTACAGTACGATACAGTCAAAACAAATAGTAAAATATTATTTAACAACGACAAATAATATAATTTATCCAAATATTATATTCATAAAATAATATAATCCGATACAATACATTATAAAATGATGAGTAACAACTATCCAAACAAGCTCAAAGATTATACACTAATTAATGGATATCATGATAAATTATGCACTTTATTTATTATTTTTTAAAGAGTGTGTAAAGTTAATAATAGACAAGTAAAAGTAGACGGAGGGAGTAATAATACAAAATCAAACCACAATCAATTAATTGTAGGGACTTATTCAAGTTCTTCAACAAGTTCGTACTGGTTCTTTTGTATAGTCAAGGCACATGAAATAATAATGACTCTTCAATAAATAAAATCCAACTGGAGAAGGCAGGTCCAATTCAATTTTTTTACTTTTATTATTATGCTATTGCACCATGCGTTTACGTGGTTCATTTGTTAAAAAACCCTAGCTAATCCGAAAAATTTATTAAATAGTGTTAAATTGTACGATCACAAAAGTCAAGCTGATTACACAATTTAACATGATAGTCAAAGCAGGAACGCATTTTGAATTTAAGTCTCACACAATCACATAGTAACATAAGAGTTTCATCGTACAAGATCGATCTCATGTAATAATTGGACTTATGCGCGAGGGGGCATTTGAAAAACTTAATTAAGTAAATAAAAATATGAATATATAACAATTGAGATTTTTAGATGATATGATTACACAATTCAATAAATATAATTATAAATTAATACATTGAGGAATAGTCAAATTCTTAGAACATCAACTTTATGACTTAGACTAAAAAAAAGCCAAATTGTTTGTAATATATTTTCTTTACAATAGGTCCATTCAACTATTCAAATTTTATTTAAAAGGGGGGAAATGTGATTGTGACTAAAGGGTCAATCTTCCCCTTCAATGTAATTAAAATACTTCATTTTCAACTCGCCAAAATGGGAAATGAGAATCCAACCCGAATGTTCACATATTTTTATTCTTACTTTTTTGACTCCAAAATCTAAAAGTAAAATAAAATAAACAATTGTCTCTTATTACTCAATCTTCAAAAGTTTGTGTCATAATGAAATGACTTTTTTGAGGAATTAATTAATGAAGTGAACTTTTTTACAGCTACGAAGAAAAAATAAAATAAGAAAGGGAAAGCAAACATTAAATTTCCGAAGAAGTCATAACTATCCCCTAAATATCTTTGAATATGTAATTAAGTAAATATTTCTGTTAATTGGAATAAGTACTAATTAAATTATACACTAAGATAAGCTATGTGATTGAGAAAGTCTTAGTTACTAACGCTGAATATTTATGTTTTGCACTACAAAAAAAGTCAATAATAATTAGCAAAATAGACAATTAATTAAATAATTAAAAGCTAACAACCCCTTTAATAAGTAACCACAGATAAATATAGAAGTTGTGGTGTAGGCATATTCACTTCTTTTTATTCGACCACAAACACACACAAACATATTTATACTTTATTTGCACTTTACAAATGCGTAATAAAGTGATAATCCTAAATTAATGCTATAGAAATCTAATATCAAGTAGTATAACTAAGGGCAAGCATTAAAAGTCACATGATATGGCTTTAAGATTACTTATCCCTAATATGATACAAATGCAATCGAAATCTACAGTAAGATATCAATAATGGTCGTAGTACTCCTTCATCATTAACCAAAGGTCTCGGGTTCGAGTCCCTGAGTATGGAGTCGTCTTTGTTAGGAGTGTTGTACCCTCCAATGTGGGTACCGGACACCAGATGGGAAACCAAAAAAAAAAAGAAATTTATCCTTAACCACCAGAGGTCTCGGGTTCGAGTCCCCGGGTATGGAGTCGCCTTTGTTAGGAGCGCTTTACCCTCCAATGTAGGTACCAGATGGGAAACCAAAAAAAAAAAAAGAAATCTACAATAAGATACCAACAATGGTTGTAGTTGTGGTAAGTACTCAGTCATCCTTAACCAAAGGTCTTGGGTTCGAGTCCCTAGGTATGAAGTCGTCTTTGTTAAGAGTGTTTTACCCCCAATGTGAGTATTGGGCACCGGGTTGTGGTGGAGTGGTAAGTACTCCTTCATCCTTAACAAGAGGTCTCGTGTTCGAGTCCCTGAGTATGGAGTCGTCTTTGTTAGGAGCACTTTACCCTCCAACGTGGGTACCGGACACCATATGGGAAACCAAAAAAATATAAAAGAAATTTATCCTTAACTACAGGTCTCGGGTTCGAGTCCTTGGGTATGAAGTTGTCTTTATTAGGAACGCTTTACCCCTCAATGTGGGTACCAAATACCGGGTTGTGGTGGAGTGGTAAGTACTCCTTCATCCTTAACCAGAGATCCTCGTGTTCGAGTCCTTGAGTATGGAGTCACCTTTGTTATGAGCGTTTTACCATCCAATGTTTGTACCGGACACCGGATGGAAAACCAAAAAAAAACAAAAGAAAAATCTACGATAAGATGCTTTTTGAAAGCAAAAAAGAATAAAAAGAGAAATAACATAGAGACTTTCACCTTGTGACATCTAATCTCTAGCAATAAATTTTGTTATTAGTGTGTTACCCAAGAACCGAAATCTGGTTTTTGATTATAAATGCTTTAGATTTTATTATAGTATTTTCCCCCCTCTTTTTATTGTATGGTAGATTTTAGACGATTTATGCTCTAATTATTATCATTTCCAACTTTTCATGGGTAAAACTATTATTTCATAAAAGAAAGATGGTCGTATCGTAATTATTACAAAAATCTACTAAACATTAATAATGATTTCATGGACTCCTCCATTTTCGGTGATTTGTCTAAGCGCGTTTCAACAGTCATATAGAAAAGTGTCCAAATATATATATAAAAAAATAAAACAAAAAGTAAAGATAAAACAAAAAGAGCAAAGATAATAAAGTCATATATACAAATAAGTAATAGGGACGATGTTCCTAAATTTGCTACGACCATCATCCATTATTTATAGGTGAAATCAGTTATACATTGGGTAACTCACATAAACTGAAATTAAGTTAAAATAGATATTTTAAAATTATTATAAAAATTAATTAATTGGGATCAACTATATTAATCATTTGTATGCGTTAATGCAACCATTCTGTTTTATTCAAATTTTAACCCTATTATTGTTTACCCGCAAAAAAATGGTACAGTTGAATTTATACGTGATTTCTGGATAAGTAAATTAATTTGATCCTGAAATAAATAAATAATTGGAGAGTTATGAAATACTTAGCTTTGAGATATAGATGAAACAACAAAAGCAACAATTTCAGGAATAAAGTTTCCGGGCGCAACAACAAAAGAATCGAGAAATAAGAAGGTAAGATTGTATCGAGCTTTTTATAAAATATAGTGTAAGTTTGCTCGAAAATTCCCTATTACAATGACAACTGAGCTCACTATTTATAGCTATGAAGAAGGTCCTAGGGTCGTGCCCTTCTTTAATGTCATTTATGTGGGGCATTGATGAAAATGTAACAGTGAACATAAATATCAAATTCCTTGTAACAGATAACTGCTCTTAATATTATGAATATTCTCTATTGAATCCTACCGGGAGAAGAACATTTATCATATCTTTATGAGCATTATTCTTTCCGGTGAGAAACGAAACAACTATTTTCAGTGTTCAGTCATCCCCTATTTTGAGTTTCACGTGTTCCTTTCTCGGACGGCCACATATCATAAGATATTTTTTCCAATATAATAATCCTTGGTGAAAGTCCACATACGTTGAAGAGAAGAGAATTATACGACATTAATATTTAAAAATTACATAGAAACTTTTTTTAAAATTAAAACATAAATGTCAAGTTTATGTCCAAAAAAATTGATGTTTTGCTATCCTACTTATGTGTAGTTCATTCCACGGAAGAATATGGTAGGATCGATGAGATCTCTTTATATTTAATCATAGCTTTTGCGCTCCACATATATTATGTGGCGAGAATTTAAATTAGTTGGACAAGTTGATTTTGAATTTTAAATAGTTAAAATTAAGCAAAATTCATAGTTTATTTTGATACCGTAAGTTATGATGTGATGAATAAAATTCTTTCATTATTAATCATCGGGATCGAACTTTAAGAAGAAAAAAACTCCTTTAATAGTGTATATGATATGAATTCAGATTAGTAAGAGCTTTAATATTGGAATCATTCACACTAACGAGAGGAATTAGACAAGGAGACGCGATATCCCCCTATATTTTCATACTTTGTATGAAAATGCTCTCAATTATATTAAATCACAAAATAGACATTAGGAGATGGGACACAACTAATATTACCCCCAACAAGTTCTTCTTTATCTCACTTATTTTTTGCGGACCATCTAACTCTAATGGGTAAAGAAAATACCAAGACTGCTTTCACTATCCTTAATTACCTTGATGATTTCTGCCAATTACTAGGACATGTCATTAGTAGAGCAAAATCCAAATTGCTAGTGTCTCAAAATTGCGCAACAACAATAAAAAATGATCTTTCGTCATTTTTCAATGTAAAGCTTAGTAAAAATTTTGGTACGTACTTAGGCTTTACCATCTTAAACTCCAACTCCAAACCAAAAGACTATCAATTTGTGATTGATAAAATGAGGGCAAAATAAGGGAGTTGGAAAGCTAAATGACTCAATATTGCTGGGAGAAGCACCCTAGCCTCCTCTACTTTTATCAGTATTCTGAATCACATCATGCAATACTCTTTCCTGTTAACAAAAATTCTCAAAGGTACTGATAAAGTCCAAAGAGACTTCTTATGGAATTCTTCTCCAGAAAAAAGAAAATTACATCTTCTTAATTGAAATACTATTATAGAAAAATAAGTGCATATGGGTGGGGGTGGGGCGTGAGGAGGTTAGGAATTAGGAAGCTAAAAGCACAAATATGGCATTATTAACAAGCCTAACTTGGCAAATGCTTAATAATACAAATTCTCTATGGGTTAGGGTTCTATCTAGTAAATATGCGAGTGTTAGGGAAAAATTCATAAACTTGTTTGTGTGGGAAAGCCTTCAAAAAGGCTGATACTATTGCAACATATGTACCAGATGGAGTATAACTAACAAATCTACTCTAAATATTTGGGAATCTAATTGGATACCAAATGTGATGAATCTTAGAAAGGCTACTGAAAGCCCCTTAAGAAAATACAAAGACAAGCTTACAGTGGATAATATTCCAAATGGACACCAATGGATATTAACAAAAATTTCCTTTGAACTTCTAAACACAAATCGTTGACAATATTAATGCAATTACTAATCCTAACGTTCATAATACATGCAATAATAATATATGGAATCTCACTTCTAGTGGCTTGTTCTCAACTACTTCTTGCTATCAAATCATTGATAGCAAGGAGAAGAATCAAAGAATTTCACATGGATTTAAAAATTATACTGCCCTAATAAAATAAAAAATTTCATTTGAAAATGTTACCATGACAGAATTCCCAGTAGATCATACTTATCTAGAATATGTATTAACATTGATTCACTTTCTCCAGTATTCAAACAAGGAGAAGAAACAATAAATTATATCTTTTGAAAATGTAACACGGTTAATCATTTATGGTGCACTTATGGGATTCCTTATAACCTCGTAACCCAATAACCGTTGAATTGATTATGTTAGAAAGACTAACTCTACTTTCTCATGTAAATACCTTCAGTATGTCTTTCCTTTTACATTATGGCATATATGAAAAAATAAGAACTACAACAATACCACTTGTCACCTAGAATGGTCCACTTTATTAACCAAGCACTAGAATACAAGCTTATGACTTAAAAATCTATGACAAACACCACCCACAAAGCAATTAGAATAACATGGCATAATCCCCCAAAGGACTGGTTCAAGCTTAATACATATGGAGCATTCAACAAAAACAAATGCCAAGGAGGGGTTGGGGGCATATAATAAGAAACAATTTAGGCTCATGGATAATGGCATTCAACAAAAAGGTGCCCACTTTATCGGCAACTCAAGTGGAGCTCCAAGCCCTCCAGCAAGGTCTACATGCAATATTAGATCACAACCTATTTCTAGTGAAAATAGAGTCAGATGCATCAAAGGTAATGAATATACTAGATGATCACCCTATTCACACTAACTTAGTTAATGATTGCAGGTGGTTGTTGCACCAGGCAAGACAGAAGGGACAAGTAACCTTCAAGCATATCTTCAGGCAGAGAAATGAAGTGGCACGCGTTTTGGCTAGGGGAGCACTAATGCAGTCCAACATAAATAAGCTATGTATGTTCACAGCACCTCCTCAACCGGCGATGGACAAGTATCACCCGTTGAGGAGTTGGAAAGCTAAATGGCTGAATACTGCTGGGAGAAGCATCCTAGCCTCTTCTACCCTTAATAGTATTCCGAATCACATCATGCAATACTCTTTCTTGCCAACAAAAATTCTCAAAGATATTGATAAAGTCCAAAGAGACTTCTTATGGAATTCCTCTCCAGAAAAATGAAAATTGCATCTTCTTAATTAGAATACTATTACAAAAGATAAGTTCACGTGGGGTGTGGGTGAGTGGGGTGGGGGTTTAGGAATTAGGAAAGCTAGAAGCACAAATATGACATTACTAACAAGTCTAGCTTGGAAAATGCTTAATAATACAAACTCCATATGGCTAGGGTTGTATCCAGTAAATATGCGAGTGCTAGGGGAAAATTCATAAACTCGTTTGTCTGGTAAAGCCTTCTAAAAGGCTGGTATTATTGCAACATACGTACCAGATAGGTATAACTAACAAATCCACTCTAAATGTTTGGGAATCTAAATGGGTACCAAATGTGATGAGTCTTAGAAAGGCTACTGAAGGCCCCTTTAGAAAAAATGAAGACAAGATTACAATGGATAATAT
This sequence comes from Nicotiana knightiana, assembly GCA_005239525.1. Lineage (NCBI taxonomy): Eukaryota > Viridiplantae > Streptophyta > Magnoliopsida > Solanales > Solanaceae > Nicotiana > Nicotiana knightiana. Next base: position 72,979 of record ML429459.1, read on the forward strand.
TAAAATGGACACCAATGGATATTAACAAAAATTTCCTTTTGAACTTCCAACATAAATCGTTGACAATATTAATATAATTACTACTCCTAACGTTCATAATACAGTGCAATAATAATATATGGAGCCTCACTTCCAGTGGCCTATTCCCAACTACTTCTTGCTATCATATCAATAAGAAGAATCAAAAGGATTTCACATGGATTTAGAAATTGCACTGCCCTAGTAAAATAAAAAATTTCATTTGAAAATGTTACTATCTAGAATAGGTATTAACATTGATCCACTTTGTCCAATATGCAAACAAGGAGAAGAAACAATTCATCATATTTTTTTGGGAATGTAACACGATTAACTATTTATGGTGCACTTATGAGATTCCTTATAACCCTCGTAACACTAATAACCATTGGATTGATTATGTTAGAAAGACTAACTCTACTTTCTCACACAAATACCTTCAGTGGGGATGTCTTTCTTTCTACATTATGACATATATGAAAAAAATAAGAACCACAACAATCACAACCGCGCCACTCGTCACCTAGAATGGTCCACTATTATTAACCAAACACTAGAATACAAGCTTATGACTTAAGAAGCTATGGCAAACACCACCCACAAAGCAATTAGAATAACATAGCATAAGCCCCCAAAGGACTGGTTCAAGCTTAATACAGATGGAGCCTTCAACAAAAACAAATGCCAAGGAGAGGTTGGTGGCATAATAAGAAATAGTGTAGGCTCATGGATAATGGCATTCAACAAAAAAATGGCCACTCTATCGACAACTCAAGTGGAGCTCCAAGCCCTCCAGCAAGGTCTACAAGCAATATTAGATCACAACCCATTTTCAGTAGAACTAGAGACAGACGCATCGAAGGTGATGAATATACTAGATGATTACCCTACTCACACTAACTTAGTTAATGATTGCATGTGATTGTTGCACCAGGCAAGACAGAAGGGACAAGTAACCCTCAAGCATATCTTCAGGCGTCATGTTTTGGCTAGGGAAGCACTAATACAATCCAACATAAATGAGCTAGTCAGTTCGCAACACCTTCTCAACCGGTGATGGACAAGTATCAAAGGGACCTGGAGGACTGTTCTTGTATAAAATATATTTTTTCGTATGTATGCACTAAGTTGACTACTCTAGGTAATTATGATGCCGTAGAAGGCGATAGGCGCCAACAATAACATTTTGATTTGTAATATGTCTAGACTCGATGGCTAGTTATTAATATATTACCCTTATTGCTCAAATTTTACAAAAAAAATAATATCTAGCGCTGGTTGGGAAAAGCGAGAGAACTAAAAAGAAATTAACAGAAAAATTGAAAATGAAAAAGAACCCTAACTACCTTCACACTGCATTCCACTAGTTTATTTTTCACTTCTCTCCTTTCACACATCACTCTCTCTCTCTCTCTACAAAAACATACACCTCTCTGTATCTATAGCTTTGAGCATTCCCTACTCTTTACTCTCTTTGAGTGAGAGAGACCCTCCAAGGAAAAAGCAAATTACAGCTTACATCTCAACTTGAATCATTTTGTGATCCTTATTTGCATTTTTCATACTGCCTCTGCTTTTCCCTTAAAAAGTATAATATACTTATTCCTATTTTTATCTCTTTTTTTTTCCCCCTTAAGCTTTGCTTTATCTGGTTAAAAATTAGTTCATATTTAGCATTTGTTGATTTGATTCTTTTCTTGGATCATTTCTCAGTAAAGATCTCAGCTTTAGTGCTTTTTTCTTGATTTGCTTCAGCTACTTCACTTCTAAGTTAAACACATTTTTTTCAAGTAATGTAGAGGAATAAGGGGCTTGCTTAAGCTTCTGGATCAGCTTATTAGTGTAATAATATACTTGTACGAATTTAATTCCTTTTGTTTTGAATGTATAGATGAAAATATTTGCATTATCTTAGCTAATTTGGCATCTGGGTATTTTTTGTTTTTATTATTTTTTGAATGTTTGGATTTACTTATATCATTGTGAATACCCTTTAAGTTTCTTCAGCTGGAAAAAATTCCTGCTCTGTGTTTTGCTTGCTTTATGAGGTGGGTACACGCGGTGATGCATAGGGTACAACACAAGTGTACATCTGGGGTTTTCTGTATTAAGTACTGCATATTTTTAATATTTGCCTTAAAAAATGCAGTTATGAATCCCTTTGAGTTTTTTGAGATGGAATGAGTTCCTGTTTGTTTTTTGTTAGGTGGGTACAAGAAAGGATGCATAGAGTACTAACACTAGTCGGCTTAGTAAATTACAGAATTACACGTGTGTACTACTCTGTGTGTTTGTGTGAAACTTTGGAATAGTTATGTTACTTTTGGTATTTTGGATATGATTTTTGTGGTTGGTGAATATTTAATGATTTTGGTGTGGATTATTGAAGCAGATACTGTAGGCATCTTGGATTTGGAGGTGTCTAAAGAGACTGTGCTGAAATGAGAGGGATGTGTTTTGGCCTTGCTATTGTATTGTTATTGGGAATCTTGAATGTTGGGAAGGCTGAAATCTACATAGTAACAGTTGAAGGAGAGCCTGTTATAAGTTATAAAGGCGGCATTGATGGTTTTGAAGCCACTGCTTCGGAGTCGGATGAGAAAATTGATACCACTAGGTATGACTAGTTCTTGTTTTCTTATTTCACTTTTTTCTTTAGGTGTTTGAATTGTATGTTTTAAGGCAGGTGAAGTGTGAAAACTACAGTTAATTAGTCTGTTTATGTGGCTACTCGGATTTTTTTGCTGACTTTTTATACTTGATGAGCAAATAAATAATCTTGTAAAGCTGTTAAGTGACACCTCATATTTCAAGTATTATTTTCAGTAGGTGCTTATGGAATCTGATGGAGTTGATGACTTCTTAAACTTTGTTTGACTTTTCCTCATGTTGCAGGATTAATGACTTACTTGTTTTCTTGCTAATGACCGATACTGATGTAACTAACATGTAGTAGTAATTTTTCATTGTCTTCCCCATTCAAGGAAAAAAGAAAAGTAAAATAAATTACATTTGTCCAAAATGCATTTGCTTTGAGCTAAGAAATAGAATACCTAGGAGAGATTGCATGACCATTTTTTGGTCAGTGGATTTTTCTTGAAATCAGTTTCTGAACTAAGCTAAGTTTTAATTAATTTTTGTAGGTTTGCTAATATTTCTCTTTAAACAGGAAATTCTGTGAAATTTTCAATCATTTATTTTTCTCTTTCTGTTTTAGGTATATGTTAGAAAAGAAAGTGGTGTTACAATTGGTTGGGACAGTAATGTGATATTTTTGGACTTGGTACAACTTGGCAATATAATCAGTATGACATTGTAATGTTACTGCATTGCGATTTTTTTTTCCATAAATGGTCAATTCTCCTTGCATTTTGTACAATGTTCACTTCCTTCCATGATTCTCACTTGTAAACAATAATATTATGACATACTTAAGAAAAAGATGAATAGCAGAAATGTTTTTGGTAAGAAGGAAAATCTTTGTCTCAAAAAATATATTTTTTCTTTATTTTCTGGTTTTTCATTATCTGAAAACATTTTTGAAGGGGAATAGTTTCCATCAAATGACTTCCTTACTTATGGGCAAAAGGCCTTTTTCTTTACAAATATCTGAACTTTTGCTCCTATTAGTTGCTCCAACCAACACTTGGATATTTCTATCAATCTTTCAGGCTCAAAATTTTCATCAGATTTTCAATGCAAAACAGTACCCCATTGCTGAGACTATTATCAACCTTCAATAAATACTTTCCAGAAATATTTTCACTCATTAACCAAACACTGTTAAACATTTTTAAAATTCAACATAGGAAATATTTCCGAGGAAAATGTTTTCCTTCGTACCAAACATATGAAGAGTTCTCAGTTTTTAGCAGAAGCTTTGTTCTCATTGGATATTAGAATGTCACTACCTCATATTTCTCTCTTGCTGAGGACTGCCTGTGATGTTGAAATATATGCTTACTCTTATTTTCGTTATGCTTTTTCAGTGAACTGGTTACATCCTATGCCCAACATCTGGAAAAGAAGCATGATATGCTTCTAGCTTTGCTATTTGACCGTGGGACCTACAAGAAAATCTACAGCTACCATCATCTAATTAATGGCTTTGCAGCTCACATTTCACATGAGCAGGTGACATTCTGCTCTTTCAGACGGCTCTTTTTTCCCCTTCTATTTCTTGTTTATTCTTCTATCTGTATTGTCTTACATAAAGAATATATTAGTAGGCAGAAATCCTCAGACGATCTCCTGGTGTGAAGTCTGTGGAGAGAGATTGGAAGGTCAGGAGGCTTACAACTCACACGCCGCAGTTTTTGGGGCTTCCTACAGGAGTATGGCCGACAGGTGGTGGGTTTGACCGGGCAGGCGAGGATATTGTAATTGGCTTCGTCGACTCTGGCATCTATCCGCACCATCCAAGTTTTTCAAGCCACAACACTGAACCTTATGGACCTCTTCCAAAATATAGAGGAAAATGTGAACTTGATCCAAACACCAAGAAAGACTATTGTAATGGAAAGATTATAGGTGCTCAACATTTTGCAGAAGCTGCCAAAGCAGCTGGCGCATTTAATCCTACAATGGATTATGATTCTCCTCTAGATGGTGATGGACACGGAAGGTTTGAACTCAATTATTTATGATGTTAACTTGAGTATGTTCTAAAGATAACTATGGTTTTCTCCTACTTCCATTCTGTTGGTAGACTTAATTTATACACAGTTGCACATGCTAAAAGAAATATAGCACTTGTGGGAGTTGAGAAGTATAGTTGTCCGTAATTCTTCGTCAAAAAGTATAGTTGTCTGTAGAACAGAACTCTGATTCTTCAGTGTGTGATGTCTTGTTTTAATGTGGAATATTGTGTTCGATACACTTGGAAATCTCGGACGAGTTTACTTTGTTCTGTCAGGCTATGACATCATTGCCTCAAACAGGAAACACTGAGTGATTGTTCTTTAAGAGGAAAGTGAAGTTCTGGCATTTTGTAAAGGATGTTATTTACATAAGAGGTGAATTTCCTACTCGTTGTCTGTGCCTCAGATTGAAAGATAGGAAATTGGGTGGTAGATAGGTCCATGCTTAAGTACCCATGTGCACTAACAATATACAGTTGACGACTTGACATAGGACCAAATTGATAGTAACCATTAGTGATATAAGAGTTATGAAAGTGAACAAATTGAAGAGATACTATACTAAACACCTTAGGCTTTTCTCATGATTCTGTGCTTCATAGAGGGAGGTTCCTAGTAATGTAAACCCTCTTATAAGGGTAATGCCGAGTTTTGACAACCATACACCTCAAAATGATAGTTCCAATGAACCAGTTGAGCACAGGGTTGGGGTATTCCTCTAAAAGTTTAGGCGTGGTGAAGCTCAGCTAGATGGATGCATGTGCATTATGATTCAGATGATGGTTTCAAAGTTCCACTTTAGCAATGTCATTTCAGATCTAAATGTTTGCGGTACTTCCTTAGTGGATTGTGGAGTATATGACCTAGCAAGGAAGGAAAAAGAAGGGTTTTTGGAATTAATGCCAAAATCCCAACTTGTAATGCTCCTATACTTTTGGTTGTAACTTCTTGCAAACATCTCATTTTTTCTGATACCACTAAAGTTACTATCTACATATCCAGTAAACAAAAGAAAATAAAACAAAGAAACTTCCAAATCCCGTAGGTGGATGTTATGAGTCATCTCCAGATGGTGGTTTGGTGAAAGAAGAGAACACTGCACCAGTGTAAATTTGATTGTCAAATTACCAAAATGACATAGGCTTAGTGACAACTTCTAACAATAAAATTATTGTCATCTTCTGGAAGTTCAAGTTTTTCCTCTCTTTACCAACATCAATAAATAGAGCTAATGTAATTAGAAATCATTCTTATGTCATCATCATTTTTGAACATGCTTCAATGCAAGTGGAACTGCTTCATAAAAATGATCTCCCCAGCGTTCTTTTTTCCCATAAAGCTTCTGTGTTTCAGAACTACTTTTTCTCATATAGACTCTGCTTCTCGTTTTAATAAGTTTTCACTACTGTCTTTTAACAATATTTGTACCCAGACTAATGTCAGTGATACTTTTGTCAGCCATACGGCAGCTATCGCCGCTGGAAACAATGGGGTTCCTGTTAGAATGCACGGATTTGAATTCGGAAGAGCAAGTGGTATGGCACCTCGTGCAAGGTAAGTTACATAACTCTTCCAAGATTTGACAATCATATTGTTGTCCCATCTCTTTAGTACTGAAAAGTCGTCCAAAAGTTGAAATTCTTATTCCTTGTAGAATTGCCGTATACAAGGCACTGTACAGGCTATTTGGAGGGTTTGTTGCAGATGTAGTTGCTGCTATTGAACAGGTATGCCCGACAAAATTGATAATATGGATAAAAAATACGCACATAAGCTTTAATACAGAAACTGTTGCAATATGGATTTGAGTGGCACTGAGATTTCAAGCGTAGGTGTTAGTGTTACGATCAATCTGAAGTCAACTTGGTATTGGCAAGTATTTCTGAGGCATGATCAGTGAAGTGCTGTGATTAGTTTACTCTTGTTTGGAAAGTCTTAAATAAGAAGTTATAAAATTTGCTGAAATGTGATAATGAATTGGTCTTGCAGTTTTAGCGTCATCTTTTACACTGTAAAAGAAATAAAAGAGTAACTTATCCAAAATAGCTTTGTTTGATAAAAGAGTATTTCTATTACAGGCTGTTCGTGATGGTGTGGACATTCTTAATCTTTCTGTGGGGCCAAACAGTCCACCAGCAACTACAAAGACAACGTTTTTGAACCCTTTTGATGCTACACTTCTTTCAGCTGTGAAAGCCGGTGTATTTGTTGCACAAGCTGCTGGAAATGGAGGTCCTTTCCCTAAAACTTTGTTGTCTTATAGTCCATGGATAGTATCAGTGGCTGCTGCAGTTGATGATCGTAGATACAAGAATCATTTGACCTTGGGAAATGGGAAAATCTTACCTGGAATTGGGTTATCACGTAAGTGGTTTATGCCTTTTGATATACTCTAATTGATGCCCGTCAATCACTAGATCTTGCTCTCGTCTGTTCATTGAAAGTCTAAATCATTTTTAGACACCATGGCCTTTTGTTTTTACCTAAGTTACAAATGGCTGATTCTCAATCCTGTTTAATTCAGAAACTTTAACATGTTTGGTGTTACAGGAAATTTATGATCGAGTCAGTTTTCTTTCTCTTTCCTTTTTGTACTTCTTTGTTTATTATATCCTGGATAACCCATAATTCATCTACCTCTTTTTTTTTTTTTGGTTGTTTTTTGAACAATGCCCTTCATTCATCAATTTGTCAGAGTAATGATCAATTTATGATATTTGTGTTGAAAGTATCATATCCATGATGACAGCACACATGCAGAATAGCTTACTGTGTCAGTTTTGCTGTAGCTGGCATCATTTCCTTATAATCCACCCTTCAGAATTTGTTTTGTCGCTCGTCACTTCATGCCATGATGGTTTTTCCATGTCCTCATTGCCACGTCATTGGTATTGTGTAACATCAGACTTGCTGATGTCATGCTATATCCTCACCCTTTCCCTCTTCTCCTTGTGGCTTCACAAAGTTCAACGGCTTTTGAAACTTCACATCCCCCAAAATAGTGTAATGAACTGAACCGCACTAAACTGGACTGAACAAATCAAAGAAAGTGAAGAAATGAAGGGACTAATCAGATACTTATGATGAGATATAGACTTAGTTTTGGCTTTTTAAATCTCTGCCACTACTAAGCAAACTTCTTGGTTTTTTACAGCTTCTACACATCCAAACCGGACATTCACCATGGTAGCAGCTAATGATGTTCTTTTGGATTCTTCGGTTACGAAGTACAGTCCTGCCGACTGTCAAAGGCCAGAAGTTTTAAACAAGAATTTGGTGGAGGGAAACATCCTTCTTTGTGGCTATTCTTTCAATTTCGTAGTTGGCACGGCCTCGATTAAAAAAGTCGCAGAAACAGCAAAGGCTCTTGGTGCAGCTGGCTTTGTTCTTGCTGTAGAAAATGCTTCACCAGGAACAAAGTTTGACCCTGTTCCTGTTAGTATACCTGGGATTCTCATAACAGATGCTTCCAAGTCAATGGCAAGTAGCAACACGCTCTGTACTCTTTTGTTGGTGTTATTACTATTGTGAGCTTTGAGCAGGAAATTCTTTTTCTTTTTGTCTCCTTTAGGATTCTTGTTTCTTGTGATAGACAAATTTATGTGAAAATTTATTCTAAGTTGCATATTTTGGCCATGAGAGGTTCATTAATAGCGAAGTAATTGCTTTTTCTGATAAGGTAGAAAGGTAATACTAAGAAGCACGGACACTAAATTTAGGATGTGTTTTAGAAGCACATTTGAACCAATATCAGTAAGACGTCAACGGAAGCTCTTGTGTGTAGAATATGAACTTAAAAGAGAAGAAGGAAACAGAAGGTGCTTCTTGATATCCAACGTCATATATATATTGATGAAGTTGCTGGATGTGACGATAAAGATTAAGAAAATATTCTAATTCGTTTCAAGAGCTAATAATCATGTAGTAAAATAACATTTCTTGGTTAATAATCTTTTCTTGATTATATGAAATATCATGTCCAGAAAATGGTAGTTCTGTCTCCTGCTTCTGTGATGTATGATTTATGTGTGTCTGTGTCCAACACAACACTGTTCTTTGTGTCCCAACCACTTAAGCGAATAGAATCACACATCTTGAGAAAAATAATAACTGGTCCTTTCCTATATGTAGCATCCGAAGGAAAAAACGTGATCACTGTCCCTCCTGTTGACATAATTCAGTGTTTGGTTCAACTTGTCGGTCACATTAAAAATGCTCTTTCAATTAGCATGCATTAGTAGAAGTCTCTCGTTTTGCTTATGTTAGTTAAACTTGTATGCTCATCTCTATTTTCAGGAGCTTGTAGATTATTACAACATCACCACTTCAAGAGATTGGACTGGAAGAGTTAAGAGCTTTAAATCAACAGGTAGCATTGGAAATGGGTTGCGGCCAGTACTCCACAAGTCTGCACCTCAAGTAGCTATCTTCTCTGCTAGAGGACCTAATATCAAAGATTACAGCTTTCAAGATGCCGATCTCCTAAAACCAGATATACTGGCTCCCGGTTCTCTTATTTGGGCTGCCTGGGCTCCGAATGGGACAGATGAAGCCAACTTTTGCGGTATGTATCTGTCATTTTATTGTTTGTAGGTAAAATTTAAATGTTTGTGCTTCCCTGTTAGATGGTAGTACCATTTTAAAGGAGAATTAGATGGTATTTTTATATGTTTAAAAAAGTCATTTTTAAAAATTTCAAGCCTATTTTAGACTTAGCCACAAACAATGAACCATCAGTTCTGTTTGTGGCTTCTTCAAGCCTTTTTACCTATTTTGAAATATAATAGATGCCTTGTATCCTGAATTTGATGCTCCACTTGCTTAGGACTTGAAATATAATCTGAAACCAAGAGATTTTATCATTTATGTCCATTTGGTTGGCTTCAAGTTCAAACTAAAACGATAAAATGATTTTAAGTGATAGTGGTAAAGAAAAACTATGAGCAAGAGACATAAGTTAACCATGGTAAAAGTGTATTGCACGTACTTATAAAAATTTACTTGAAGCAGGTGAAGGATTTGCATTGATCTCTGGAACTAGCATGGCAGCACCCCATATAGCAGGAATAGCAGCGCTTATCAAGCAGCACCACCCTCATTGGAGCCCTGCTGCTATTAAATCAGCATTAATGACAACGTCATCGACTATTGATAGAGCGGAGAGACCACTTCAAGCACAACAGTATTCTGGATCTGAGACCATGACGCTCGTTCCAGCTACTCCGTTTGACTATGGAAGCGGACATGTTAATCCTAGAGCAGCTCTGGATCCTGGACTTATTTTTAATGCAGGTTAGCTTCTCTTCTCTTTTCCCTTTCCTTTTGATATAGCTTATTGTGTGTAACTAGATTTAAATACTACTAAGATAATCCTGTTGCTAATTTGTAACAGTTACTGCTTTAACAATTACTTCCTATTTGACTAATTGCTTTTGATACATTTGACTTGTATAGTCTAGTTGCTAAATTTTCTTCTTTTCTATCTTGTTTCCTTTTGAATTTGGAATAATACTTGAGCACATAATCATGACTGTTCTCTCATTCACTTGTTGAGTTATGATAATTTTTCCATTCTAGACTTCGTGCGAAACTGCCAAGCCATCCAAGATACTGTCTCTTGTTTAACATTATCTTTAGTTGTCGAAGTCCAACTTGACATTTCAGCTATGTGTTTTCATCTTTATGTTGACTAGCAACAATTCTTCTGTATGTTCACATGTACCTCTTGTCTTCTCTATGGAATTATCTAAACATCTTCCCCAAAAAGAGAATGAGAATTCAAGAAAAGTAGAATTTATAAGAAATTTTAGTGGCCAAACCTGCCTTTAAGATGATACCTATATTGGACAGATGAAGTAAGAGAAACTACAAGTATGATGGGAGATGGTAATCTGTCTTTGTACTAGCGAGAGTTATGTTTTTTCTTTTGGTTCTCGGGAATGTTATATAAAACATAGAAGTTCTGTATCCAAAACTTTTGGAGCTCTGTAGTCGATGTAACATTATATCAGGTTAAATACCAAATGTAAACACTGTTCCTGAGCTCCATTCCAACTCTTGATAACAGAGTTTTCAATATGTTGTAATAGCTTTACTTTTCTTGATTGATTTTAGGTTATCAAGATTATTTGGGGTTCTTATGCACTGTGCCTGGAATTGATCCTCACGAGATAAAGAACTTCACGCACTCTCCATGCAACTACACCCTTGGTCACCCATCAAATTTCAACTCACCCTCAATTGCAGTTTCTCATCTTGTGGGAACTCGAACAGTCACACGCACAGTGAGAAATGTTGCCGAGGAAGAAACTTATGTTATAACAGCAAGAATGGCTCCAGAAATTGCTATTGAAACTAATCCTCCTGCAATGACTTTAAGGCATGGTGCATCCAAGAAATTCACAGTAACACTCACTGTCCGATCAGTAACAGGAGCGTACTGTTTCGGAGAGGTTTTACTGAAAGGCAGCAGAGGGCACAAAGTCAGGATCCCTGTTGTAGCTGCAGGTTATGATCGATAGGCACCGGCGTTTGCTTTATCCAAAGTTGAAATATCTCGTTTGCTATATATTCTTTGGATCTGTGAGAATAAGATGCATATGGTTAGATGTGGTTTCTCCAAATATATAAGGTATGAAGTGAAAATTATGTAAAGGTTAAATAGTATGAGGGGAGATGGTAGTTTCTTCCCATCTTAAGTTTTGCTAATTCTGTGTTGTAACATGTTGGGAATGAATGCTCTTTATCCCCCTTCTAGTATGTATGCATATAGGCCCTCAAGCCTTTTTAAGAGTTAGAAAAGGGAAGGTAAGTAGGTTTGTATCTTCCCTACTGTATTTTTTACTTCTCTTGTATAAGCTAATCAAAGCTTCCAATTTATTGCATTTAATTATTTGCCACTAAGAAATATCTTGTCATCTGATTTGGCTTGGTAATTTAACTCTATTCTATTACTCTACTATTATTTTTTTCCCTTGATAATCGAGAAATCCTTGAGGGTTAGGTTGTGCGCGATTCGAAACCGATGACTCGTAATGTGCACTTAACTCCTACATCATGCACGATGCTATTACCAACAATAACAAATCTAGTGGAATTTCATTACTGGGGTTTGGCGAGGACAAAGTATATGCAGACCTTACTGTTACCTTAAGATGGTAGAGATGTTGTTTCCGGAAGACCCTCGGCTCATTAAGTATATGCACTATGCTATTACCACTAAACCAAAGCCTTGGCACAACTAGTCTACTATTCTTTTGCGGTAATTGATTTTCCTTTTTGTGTTCTCTATATTAACAAGTCCTTCGTCTTCTTGAGCGGAGGGTCTTTCCGAAACAGCCTCTCTACTCCTTAGGGTAGGGGTAAGGTTTGCGTACACACTATTTTCTCCGGACTTCAGTAATGAGATGATAGTAGCAAGTCCAATGATATTGCTAGAGTGGAAATAGTCTACCTAGAACAATTTGTGGGACGTGAGTGTTGGTACATTGGTGACAAGTGGCTGGACTTTGCTTTGGCATGATAGTTAGCTTTCAGAAACAATCGATTCCCTTGAACTGGTAGTCTTTAAAGAGCTTGCAATCCTGAGCCTGGATATTTGGAAAAAGGAATGTTGAATTGAATTAAAATAATGCTGAAGACCAAAATACACATAAACTGAATGGTTATGTTGCAACTTTTGGCTGCCTACATACCTATCTTCTTATAAAATGCATTTCTGATGTACTGAAATAAATTAGTTAAAAATGTGTACTCAACCATTAGCTACCGTGAATCTAAATTAGTCAGGCCAATAGATTTCAGATTCGAGACGTCCAAAGGGGAAAAAATGACAGACAGCCCAGTGATGCATTCCTTTGAATGTGATTCTACTTCTCTATTCTTTAGCATGATGATGGCCACAAGTGTGTATATTGCTGATAATTTGTCCAATCCTGCTTCCTTTACATACTTCATGTGATATTTAAGGGCGTAGACTAGTGATCAATAAAATTGGATTGAGAATCATGAGGTTTCAGCTTCAAAATACGACGGAGGCAAAAGATACTAGATAATTTTTTTTATCTGCCTAAGTCTCGGTGGATAGATTTATTCGATACTTGTACTTAAATGCATCTACTAACTTGGCAAACTCCATTCTTAATCTTGATTTTTTTTTTATTATCATCAATTCTTTAGTAGATACTCTCAGTCTCTCACTTCTCAACTACACCAATACCCCCATTAGTCATAAAACTCTTCCCTAAACTATTATCTGTTGTTTCTAAGATCACGATTCGCGGGTCGTTTATGCGAAGCGGAAGCAAGCATACAAATCGGGCATCGCAAACATGTAAACTAGACAATGATATAATTACGAGATTAGAAGCACTAATCTCTTGAAAACATTGCACATGTCCTCCACAGAGCAAGAATCCAGCGTTGCAATCTTATGATATTCTCCTAATAAGACCTTGGACGAAATTGTTTTGAGTGGGCAAAAATAATACAACGCTAAAAAGTGAGTTATTGGGTAAAAAAACATCTTCCTTATGTAGACCCGTTTTTCAGCCAAAAGAGGGCTCCAAAAACGTGTAGGATTCTGTTTTGTGCAAGTAGAATCCTACTCTAACTCTAAAGAATGACTTTTCTCTCAAGTCACATTTTATCCAAGCCAGACTAGGTTTTTAATAGGTATAGCAGGGACCACAGAAACAATAAGAGCCTACCAATTATAGCATTAATTCAAAAATTTGGATGAATTTAATTCCTACTATAATTAATTGCACTTTAGTTCACTAACTGCAATTGTACTCCTCAATATGAATTTGAAAATGCACTAACACTTATTTTAACTCCCCATGTTAAGATCACAAATACCAGTTAATTAAATTAAATCACTGGCAATATGATTTAATAAACTAATTAAATCCTACACAATTTTGCTTAAACTATTTCATATGACGGATACAATTTCACATGAAAACTTATAAGCTTACAAAAAGGGGTATCATCAAACTCAAAACCGAGTCATGGATTCTATCAACGAATTATTATTTCACAAATGCTATTCGTTATTGTCCAATCTATTAGGCGTATCCCTGAATAGAGTTGTACCTTTTGATAAATCAAAACCATCCTTGATTTTTGCTTTTCAAATTTTTTGGTCTGCTATCCATTTTGATTAAGCTAAATGACATAAGTACCTCTAGTTCTAACTCATTTCCTACAACGTAACCAGGGGTGTCAGTTCGGTTCCGCATTATTTTATAAAATTTGTACAATATTAAACTTTTTGATTATTTTATTATGTATAACTAAAGTAAGACTCTTCAAAACAATCTCAATCATGTCAATTTTTCTTGGGTATCGGTACGGTTCGGTTAATTTTCTCACTAGAAAAAGTAAAATGCAATAACATACGTACTTCTATAGGACTTGACAAAACTCTCTAGATATTTTTACAATTTAAAAGGTGATGAATTAAGAAAATATGAAAGATGGCTAGAGAGATCTATCAACTATTCTACAACATCGTAAAAGAAACTAAGCAATTACAAAAATAAATTATAAATCACATGAGTATAACGATTTAACCAAGTTGGGAGTTAAAATAAGGTCAAGTTTCACCACATCAAGCTCTAAAGTCGGGTATTATGTACCAGCTCGAAGTCATGTAACTAGATCAAAGACTGTCGTAAATTGCATTTTTAATCTTAAAAATTAGGTCCCTTAGCCCCTGGATTGGTGCGCAAGCAAAAGAAGAACAAAAAAAGAGGTGCCTCTGACTTATTAAGAAGCGCAAGTTAATAAAAAGTCACATTAATAAATATATTGTACTAAGTACTTGCTAATTTGATAATAAAAATAAATAAGGAACAAATAATTTATTTGTTACTATATGATGTGTATCCTTTGATTTTGTATAGATTTTGTTATATTTTTGCACACTATATTAAATAATAAAATACAACTAATATTTATTAAAATAATATGATATATTAGATCATAATTTTATAAGATTAATATTCTGTCAAATTAGCTGCGCATTGCGCGTGTTCTAACAATACATAATGCATAATTTAAATTTTTTAAAATTTAAATTAGAAAAAAACTAATTATTACCTAACCAACAAACCTTGTCCTAAATTGCCAAGTGGCCTATTGTGAAGTTGCCACTTGGCTTAGGGTGTGTTTGGTATGGAGGAAAAGATTTTCCAGAAAATATTTTCCAATTTTTTCATGTTTGGTTGGCTTAAATGTTTTGAAAAAAATTTTCTCATGAACTCATTTTATTCCAATTGGAGGAAAATGTTTTCATTATCAAGAGAAGGGAAAATATTTTTCAAAACTCTTTTTCAACCTTCTGCACCCTACTTCCCATCCGCACCAATCCACCCCACACCCCACCACCATCCCATCCTACCTACCCCCACCACAAACCCCGCCCCCATCCTAAATAAAAATATTATTAATAGTACTTTCTTTTCATGCTATATATATATATATATATATATTTTCATCTCAAAAAATGAGTATTTTCTTTTAATGATATAAAAAGTATTTTTTTCATTTTAACAAAAAAAAAATACTTTCTTTTCATGATGTAGAAAAAGTATTTTCTCTCATTTCAATAAAATAAGTATTTCTTTTCATGATGTAACAAAAGTATTTTCATTTATTTCAATAAAATGATTACTTTATTTTTATGTTGTAGAAAGTGTACTTTCCTTTTCAACCAAAAAAAGAATATTTTCTTTATAGTCATGGATCATAAATTTTAACATTGTATTGCGTAAAAAAGTAAAGCAGCACATTAGTTCTTTTGGATTTGTTTGAGTTTTTAGAAGAATAATTAAATCGTTGAAGAAAATAGAGTCATGAAAACGTTAGATATGGGGGGGGGGA
>ML429459.1:88658-107102 GCA_005239525.1 Nicotiana knightiana
AGGAAACATGGGGACTTGGGGGAAGGGAGTGAGGAGAGTAACATAAAAAAATATTTTCTACTCTCTAACCAAACACTAGAAAATATTTTCTGGAATTTTTTTTTAACTTACCAAACAAACAAGGGAAAATAAATGATAAAATCACTCATCTTCCATGAATACATTTTTCATACCAAACGCACCCTTAATGTGGAGGTTTTTTCCTCTCATTTTAATAATATATAGATATAGATATAAGACATAGTAAGCAAGAAGAAAGACTATAGAAAATTAAATATTCAAAAAGATAAATCTAAATCATATATATACCAAAGGAAACATATTTAATACATAGTAGTTTGCAACTCATAATAGCTACAATACTTTATGTCTTGGGAGTAAATATGCTGAAAATAATTTAGTATCAATAATAGCATAATAAGTTTGGAAATTAGAATTTTGAGTTTAATTACTTTTTGGCTTATAACTGATAATTCTATCGTCAAATATAAAATTTAATGCTTTATTATTTGTAAACTTAATATATAAATATATTTTTTATAATTATAAATTTATTCGGTTATAGATTTATACGGTTTTATTAAAAAAATGTAAGTCAATTTGTCAGTTTTTAAATACGGAAAAGGGTCTGATCTTCCCCTCTACTATCATCAATAGTTTAAAAAAGCCCTCCATTATACTATTAGGACATCCTAATCCCTGACGTTATACTATTATACACAAAAGCCCTTAGTTTAAGCAGAAGGGCCACGTAGCACGTGTATAACTATCCGGGCTCTTTTATAACTGCTCCGATCCAACACATAACTCAACCTGACCCTAACCCTCTCTAAAATATGGTCTATCATCGACATTTCATTATTTCCCCCTTTTCTTTTCAACCCCTCGTACCAGTAAGAGACCATAGCTGATGCTGACTCCAATCTAGCGATTTCATATGCTTTTTGTGTAAAGGCCAGTTGTGTCTTTATTATACTTGTTGATTTTAGTATTTGTTGCTCGATTTTACCGTTTACTTGTTTTACTTTTCTTATTTTGGGGTCTAGGGTTTCAGTTTGGACAATATCTTACTTCTATCCTTCAATTTTAGTAAATACTTTATAATTTTCCGTCTTATAGTTGTTGCATGTTTTAGTTTATAGGTGGTCTCGATTTGTAGTTGTTGTATGTTGTCGGGATACTAAATTTAGATTTATTATTTTCTGCTTTAGGGTTTTATATTAGATTTGGTTTTTCTGTGATGTTGACTGAGATTCTAGTCTTTTTATTTGTTTATTAGCTAAGGTGGTCCTAAATGTAGGACCCTTGAAGGAAATTGCTTCATTAAACTATTCTGTAGTTGGATTTTTGTGCATGTTTGTCAATTTGCTCTCTTTGTCAATTTTTTATGAAGTGGTGGCCCATAAACTGAATTTTATTGTGGATAATTTTGTACATATTGTATTTCTTTATTCATGGGACCCTATGTCTCACGTGTCATTTTCTGCATTTTTTATTCATTCATTTTACTTTCTACATTCTGTCTTACAGCAAATGCCTTTCATTTTTTGCCTATATTTTGTCTTTTTCTTTTTACTTTATACATTCTGTCTCACAACACTTATATTAATATTCTGCTTTTTTTTTTTACTGTTTGATAACCATTCTTATTTGCTATATTTACTAGGTTATTGGAGATGGTGTTAGTTGATTTAATATTCAATTATGAAGGTGCATGAGTTACACATCATGAAGTTGAGTACACAAGAATAAAGTGCACACCTTGTCAGGGTATGATCCAGACTTACTTTCTTATATTGATATAGAATCTGAATTCATAGTTGAGCTAGGTTTTTTAGGGATTCAACAACTAATAGTTGTTGCACCTTTTGATAAATTGTATGAGGTTAAAGGGGATGTGGGGATTAGAAAATTGACATCCTTGATTTCTACTGAATATAATGTACTGAACCTTTATGATGTGGATGAAGCTGACTCCCTTGTTGGGGGTATTCCCAATATAGTTGATTATAGTGAATCATTTCAGATTTTAGATGAACCCGGTACTGACTGTTCATTAAGTGAAATAGGTTCTGACTCTAGTTCTGATTCTGAGGGATGTGATTCCGAAGGATATGATTCTGAACAATTACATTTACTCAAAACTCAAAAAAAAAAGAGACATAAATGAGAATTAAGTGAGTACAAGGAGATATATAAAGGCATGGCCTTTAAGGACATACCAGAAGCTAGGAAGTTTATGAAGTTGTATGCTCAAGCCAACAAGAAAGCCTTAAAATGAGAAAGAGTGACAAAATGAGGCTTAGGTATAGATGCATTATGGGCTGTCCCTTTCTTTGTTTAATATCCAAAGATGGTAGTACGGGGGTTACTGTAAAGACATTAGAGACAGAGCACAATTTTGGCACTGCATATGATAATAATATTGTTGATTACAATACCATTGCACATTATTTTAAGGGAAAGCTACAAGATAATCCTACGTATAAGGTAAGGGAGATGGTACTTGATTTGAAAAGGATTTTTGAGTTAAATGTGAGTCATGGGAAGTGCAAGAAGGCAAAAAGAATGATATTGGAGACCTTAGATGGGAGTTTTGCAGATGAATACAACAAACTAGATGCTTATGCCATGGAATTAAGAGAGAGTAATCCTGGTAGTGATGTAGTCATTAACATTTCAAAAAATGCACTTGAAAATGGGAAGAGAAGATTCTTGAGGATGTATGTTTGGTTCAAAGCTATGAAGAAGGGGTTCAGGTTAGGGTTAAGACCATTTATTGGTGTAGATGGCACATTTCTAAAAGGGAAATCCAAAGGTCAATTATTGGTTGTTGTTGGACAGGATGCACAAAACCATTTTTATCCTTTGGCATGAGCCATTGTTGATAAGGAAACAAAGCATTCTTGGAATTGGTTCCTGCAATTGCTTCAGGGATCTCTATACCTTAAGGAAGGAGAAGGAATCACATTCATGTCAGACATGCAAAAGGTAATTTTTTTCTGAATTTTTACTTCTGAATTTTTGTACTTCTGAATTTTTTTGAATCTGTTAATTTCTGTCTAGTTATATGTTAAATTATGTTCTCTAATATGTTAAATTTTGTCCAGTATGTTGTCCTGTTTTATGTTAAATTCTGTCCAGTATGCTGTCCAGTTTTAAGTTAGTTTCTGTCCATGTTTATTGCCAAGTTAAATGTTGTCCAGTATACTGTCCAGTTTGAATTTCATCTTCTAAATTCATTTTTCTTTCTATCATCTACTTCTGTCCAGGGGTTAATTGAGGCTATGAAAACTGTTTTACCACAAGCACATCACATGTTTTGTGTTAGACATATCGAGGCTAACTGGTGCAAGACATATAATACTGGGGAATGCAAAAAACTTCTTTGGTGGTGTGCATGGTGCACTTATGAAGAAGACTTCAAAGACCAACTAAGAAAGCTAGCAGAGTTGAACAAAGATGCAGTAGATAGTTTATTGAAGTACCCACCACAATGTTGGTGCAGAGCTTACTTGGATACAATTTGCAAAAATCAGACAATTGACAACAATTTGACTGAATCATTCAATTCATGGATTCTGGAAGCAAGGCAAAATCCAATCATTAAGATGTTGGAAGACATAAGAGTCAAAGTTATGAACATGATGGCAAATCATGAAGCCGAAGCTAGTACATGGAGCAATGAGTACACTCCAAAGAGCCTAGAATTATACAACGAATTCATGGAGATTGCTCAGGTGTAATGCTCAGGTGTATAGAGTTAATTCCAATGGAGAAGGAGGATATGAAGTTAGTGAAGGCTCTGACAGGCATTGAGTCAACTTAACAACCAAGAAGTGCACATGTAGGGCATGAGACCTTACATGAATCCCATGCCCTCATGCCATTAGAGCTATACTTCACAAAGGGGTGATCCTTTGACAGAGATGCACTGATGGTACAATAAGTAGGCTTTCCTACTTACTTATAGACATAAGCTACAACCTGTTAGAGGAGAAAATTTTTAGAAAATTGACCCATCACAAGCCATGGAGCCCCCAGAATTGGTGAAGTTGGCTGGCAGGCCAAAAGTACAAAGGGATAGGCAGAAGGATGAGGCAGTTAAAAGGCAAGGAGTGTGGTCACAGTCCAGAAAAGGTAGAGTAATGACTTGTGAAAATTGTGGTCAACCAAACCATAATGCAAGAAGTTGTTCTCAGGTAATCTAGACTCCCAACTTATTTATGTTCTCTGATTTGATGAACCTATCTATATTCTCTAATATGTTGTACTTATTCTTTAATAGCAACCAAATGGAAAGCAGGTAAGCAAGGAAAAACAACCCAGGAAAAGGACAAGAACTTTGTTGGAGTCTGAAGCTGAAGAAGAAGAAATACAATGTTCAGCACCACAAATGACTCAACCAAGTCAGGAAGATGGCTTTAGCTTCATGCCTACACCTAGAGTTGGTCAATCAAGTATGGAACATAATGAAGATGTTGTGGTTAGGCCAAAGGTGATATCAGAAGCCAAGACAAGACTTCAACTAAAGCAACAGACAAACTTACCTATTGGGACTAGATCTATAAACTTTACTGGTGATCACACAGGGGTAAGTGAGCCCACAACCCTTCCATATTCACCAGCGGGCCTCATGTGGAAGGGTAAAGCAGCTACAACTTCAACTCAATTAGAAAAACAAAGGCAACAGAAGATTGGAAAGCTGAAGATAAGGAAAGGAAAATGACAGTCCTGATTTTGTCCATTTCTATGTAATTTTTGTGTATTCTGGATGTAATTACTACAAACTTCATGACAGTTAATATTTTAGGTTGTAATTACTGCATTGACAGTACTGCATTTTGGGTTGTAATTACTGCATTGACAGTATGTTAATTTATGGTTATAATTACTGCATTGACAGTATGTTAATTTCTGATTTTGGGTTGTAATTTCTGTTTTAAGGTTGTTATCGAAATGTTTTCCAGTTAACTGTCCAGATTTTTGGTTTTTAACTGCCCATTTTTTTTGGCTTTAAGGTTGTTCACTGCCCAGATTTTCTGGCATTAGGTTGGTGCAAAATGCTGTCTAATTTATAGCAACATTGTACTGCCCAATTTTATTTTTTTTTGGCTTTAAGGTTGTTCACTGCCTAGATTTTTTGGCTTTAGGTTAGTGCAAAATGCTATCCAATTTATAGCATTATACTGCCCAGTTTTTTTTTTCTCTGTTTTTTTGACTTTAGGGTTGTTAATTGCCCAGATTTTTTAGCTTTAGGTTGGTGCAAAATGCTGTCTAATTTTTAGCAACATTGTACTACCAAGTTTTTTCTTGTTTAGAAGCAACTCACCAACACAATATATTTGAATACTAGAAGTGCATTCATGAAAATCTACACAAAATGCCATAGTGCACTAAGGCTTGATTCATTCACGAAATTCTGGATTCATTACAAGCTGACCAACAAAAAACTTTCTTTAAAATCTAGATGTTACAACAATCAACTACATCAAAAACCTACTCCACTAAACAAAATGCTGGATTCATTTCATCTTCAATGCAACAACAAATCCGACTAACAGTGCAACTGAAACCATAATGAACATCTTCATGTGCATTAATTTCACTTCCATTTCCCTTGCTTTATTTACTTCAACATCATTTAAAGCCTCCAACACATCAATTTTTTCAATCAATTTGTCCCTTTCAAGCTTGCACGCATCCGACAATATATTCAAGATCCTTATTTTTACATTGGCAGCATCCAATTAGCCTTGAAATCATTGATACTATCAACGCTTTCTCCGGGAGGGCTTCGTCTTGTCATTCCCAATATCCACATGAATCATTCTTACAAATACAAACAATTACTATAGAGAACAGAAAAAATTTACAGAATAAAAAAAATTGAACAACAGAAAAAATTTAAAGGACTGAAAAAATTAAGACTTTAAATACATCGACTAAATTCACACTTACTTCTGTTTTAGCACATTTGTAGAATCTCCTTCCGGGGTTGTTTGTGGTCGTCGAGGTGAAGTTGTTCGCAATCTCCCCACAATAGCACCTCCTCCTCGATGTAACACTACAACTAGATATAGAATGCAAGAATCAAAGTTTAATTGAGAAGAAGAAGAGAGAATTTTAACTGAGAAGAAGAAACCCGTTGTAAAAGTGAGAAGAAGAAATATTAGGGTTCAAACGTTAATAATGGTGATAGACCATGTTTTCTTGAAGGGTTAGGGTCGCGTTGGGTTATGTGTTGGGTCTGATCAGTTATAAAAGAGTCCGGACAATTATAAGCGTGTCATGTGGCCCTTCCGTTAAATTAAGGACTTTTGTGTATAATAGTATAACATTAGGATTAGGATGTCCTAATAGCATAACGGAACGTTTTTTTAAAGTATTAGTGATAATAGAGAGCCGGATCACACCCTTCTCCGTTTTAAATATCCTCTTAACGTAACCGTCGGCTAGTCTCCTCCTTTAGGCCGCCGTCACTTCTCTCGCCGGTCCGCCACTCTCCGCCCTGTAACCACCATCACAACCTTCTTCGCCGCCTCTTACACCCAAAAGCACCGTAAGTACCATGACCACTAACTCGGTGCTTGAACTTTTTGTCTAACAACAAACAACAATTTAAAAAGTTTCCAAGTATTAATATTGCTTATTATAGATATTAGTCTCTAATTCATCCCTAAATCCTAAACCCTAAACCCTTAAGTTATTTTTAACTTTTTGTTTTCTTAGTGTTGCTTGCTCGATGAATTAACATAGGCACTTGTTATATTTTTGGTGTTTTTTCTATTAGGGTTTGGATATCGCTATGGAGGAGCAATCATTCTTTAACAAGGTCCTTATCAACCTTCGTTCCAATTGCAAGTAAGTCTTTTTTTTCCTTCTCTTTTTGTTTATGTCTTAAATTTTTATGGATTTAAGTTCTATACGCTGACAGTGGAAAGAATTTTTTATAGTAACAGAGAATTTTAACCTGAGATAGCATGTTACTTACCATTTTTACCTGATTGTGTAAATATTTTTTAAATTGTCAGTGCATAAACTTAAACTCAATTTTAATAAATGTGCGGATACTAGTAGTGAGAATAACGACATATAACTAAAAAAGTGCTTAAAAGCCAATATGCACTTAAAATAAGCCAATCCAAACACCCTCATAATATGGTGATAAATCTGTAATTGATGGGATGTGACACTGTGGTTTCAGCACCTCCAACTTAGACAATTAACCAATAGACAAAGTATCATTGGTGATATAAGTGCATCAGAGGCGAATACATGATTTGAACTTTTTGGGTTTGGGATGCCACTGAACCCACGGGCCGTTTAAGCTACTTGGTTCGAAATTTAAAATTTGTACATATGTTATATTGTGCATCCGCCCCTGAAGTGCATTATATGCATACGTTTTTATGTGGTTGGGCAAGGAGTTTACTTTCACTTATTCCTTGATTAATTTTTGGCGGATAGTCATTCTCTGTCTAGTAGTCTGCATAATGTTGCTAGCTTTGCTGCTGTGACATGTTCGCTCGGTGTTAGCGGTGCAAGAGAGAAATTGTTTGGGCCTTTCCATGCTGCTTTTGCTTTATTTTTAATTGGATGTTATTTTATGCTGGTTTAACTTTGTCTTTGGTATTGAAGGTATTATACAGGCTATCCTAAGGATCTTGGACCATCGAGGGTTATTCACTTTACCTCAGAACGGGAATTTGTCCAACTTCTTCATCAAGGCTACCCTGTAGTTGTTGCATTTACGATCAAGTAATAAAAGTTTGTAATTTCTCTTCCCTGCTCTCCTATCTTCTGTAGTTTATCACATTAATATCGTTCATGTAAATTTTTGGATGCTGTAGGAGTAACTACACCAAACATCTTGACAAAGTTCTAGAGGAGTCTGCAGCTGAGTTTTATCCACATGTAAAATTTTTACGTGTAAGACACTTACGTGGACCTCTCTTTTGAGTATAGATAGAATATAATGCTAGTTTACTGCAAAAAGTCTTTTCAGGCGTCTGTACTGTGGCCATCTACGAGTTTATTACCTCTGTTGGAGATATGCGAGTTTTAAGCCAAAATTGTCCCTTATCTTTTAGGGTTGGTCTAACTTTGTCCTTTATCTATTACCCTGAGCACCTATTGTCCTTTAAGTTTGCTAAAGTTGTGCAGTTTTAATCTACCTAAAAAAAATTAAAAAGGAGAGTCCTAATTTAAACAGAAGATGCATGGGTCTTTGTCGTCAGTGGGGAAAAAAGAGACTTTGACCAGACTGTTCTTCTTCTTTGAAGTCCCAATTCCATTTCCCCCCAATTTGTTTAAACTCATCAGAGCCACATCTTCCTTCTTTTGCTGCTATACATGCCATTTGCCTTTAGTAGCAACTTTAATTTTGCCTTTTATCAATTTTTTCCTTCCAAATTTTGATTGAAAGAGAATAGGAGAGGGACAGCGAGAAGGGAACTAAAAAAAATTAATTTTTTCGCATCTCCAGATTAACGAGGAATGGTGGATGAGCTTTTGATCTCCAGTGAATTTTATCAAATCAGGCGACGAGGATTTGGTGTATATATATTTTGGACTTGCTCTTGCCCGTTAAC
Organism: Nicotiana knightiana; assembly: GCA_005239525.1. Lineage (NCBI taxonomy): Eukaryota > Viridiplantae > Streptophyta > Magnoliopsida > Solanales > Solanaceae > Nicotiana > Nicotiana knightiana. The sequence goes on from ML429459.1 coordinate 97,253, forward strand.
TACACGTCTGCCTATTAACCCAATCTAACTTTGGAAGCTCACTGATTAATACAATTTACTTTATCAAAAAAAACTTTGAAAGCTCACTGAACTCTGTGTTTGGAAATTGTGAAACAAAATGAAAGATCTCTTATGATTCACTGCATTGATGCTGCAGAATTTGAGTACCGGAAGTTTCTTTACCCAGTTGACTCAGTGAAACTACCGTTCTATTTGGGTCTTCTGTTAAATGGACTAAACCTGCTTAACTCTAGCAAACTTAAAGGACAATAGGTGCTCATGGTAATGGATAAAGGACAAAGTTAGACCTACAAAAAAATAAGGGACAATTTTGATTAAAATCTCTCATTAGTACTATTCTATTTTGAACCTATTTTGGCAACTCTAGCCTATAGAAACGAGATCGTCCTAACAAAATTTGCCCAAATTGACAAAGCTAGGGTAATAAAAGCTTGTCGAATATTCTTTCTCAAAAGCAAAGCTTTACTTGAAAATTGGAATTAAGTTAATTTTCTCTCAAAATAGTGAAACTTGGAAATTAGAAAAAAGCTTAAAGGAGGNATATAAAGGACAAAGTTAGACCTATCCTAAAAGGTAAGAGACAATTTTGACTAAAAATTCGGAGATATGCAAAAGGCCTCATTGTTTTGAATTCTGATAGCATAAAGATGTTTTCCCAGCTTATACATAACATCGTCCACATTTTCATTATTATTTTGTATTTTCAGGTCGAATGCCCGAAGTACCCTGGTTTTTGCATAACAAGACAAAAAAAGGAATATCCATTTATAGAGATATTTCATAGTCCAGAACAGGTACTTCTGTAGTGTCGTGGAATTATATGTTTATACTAAAAGTGGCTTATGAGTGCCTTAATAGAGATGTAGAAAATAAGATGCATTTTGTACAATCTGATAGACAATTACTGCGTTCATCTGATTATATCTTGGTTCCTTTCCTCATGAGAGTGCTCAAATTTTGCCTACATGACTGAAGGGAGATGTTGTATTTTTTGTAAAAAAACTTATTCCTTACAAGAAATTTGTGAAAAAGGTACAAATGCAGCAGAAGGATTTGTGTCTCTCAGAACTAAATACAAGATGAAGGAGAGGTTTGCATGGCTAAAGTACGCTCTGTTACAATAGGGGGAATTTACTAGATTTACTTTGTGATTGACCTTGTTCTGGGTAACTTATAGAGCTTAGTATAAGGCTATTTCGAATACTGTGGGTGAAGAGAGGGAGTAGATTTATTCTTCTGTACTTGTGTGCAGTGGAAGTATGATAGGTTTTCATATGTTGTTTATGCTGCATGCAGTGAAGGCTTGACTTATTAGAATGTTAAGAGGTGCAAACATGTCTTATGTTATGCAGAATTCTGCCATTTAAATAGGTCGGTTTTTTGTTGTGTCTAATCCCTCCTGACAAGCTCAAGTTACTTCCTGCTGAGAGAAATGATGTTCTTGACTCCTTACCACTAACATCTCATTATGAACTTATAACAAGATAATGAATAACTTGGCTGAAGCACAATAAACCAACCAAAAACTAAAAGCTTGTTTCTACCAACTCAAGCTACAGACAACATAAGATGAGCTAAAAGCATCCTTCTCAGTGCAGGTTATTGCCATGAAGTTCCAGGAGTTATTCTCATATTCCCTCTTCCCTCTCTGTTCTATCCAAAGAATAGCTTTAATAATCTGGAAAGAGAATTGCAAGTTTGTATTGCTTGCTCTTATCTTTTGTTTGTTGTTTCAGGGCATAAAAAATTACTCTCTTTATCCTGTTTACTCTTTATAATCTGTCTGTCTTATAGAAGAAATGATTGAATTAATCATGAGGTTTCCGTAGTAGACTTAACTGTTTACTATTGCTTGTAGAAGTGGTTGACTTTTCAATCATCATGTGGGGGTATACTTAGCTGTTTACTAGTGCTGTAGAAGTGGTTGGCTTTTAAATTATCCAGAAATGGGAGTGTGATTTCTTTTCCTATTTGTCTCCCTGTTTTTAATTAATGCTGCGTTAGTTTATACTATTACGTATCTGTGTATTGGATTTGTCTCTGCAACATTCTTTGATAGTTCTCACAGTTTGTCGATACCAGATGCTCGACGCTTCGATGTTTGTTAAATTTGTGGCTTCACAGCCGCAAATTTCTTTCTGTACTTTTGTCTTCAATTGAGTGATTCTGATTTGCTCTCTACCAGGCAGCTGCTCAGGGCAGGGTTGCTGATCCTAATATTACCAAATACGCTGTCAAAGTTTTACCTGTAAGTTTTAAATTCTTATTGCTTTTATCCTTGACCTTTTTCTTAAAAAATAATATCATAAGTTTGATCTTTTCAATGTCTACCATGAAATTATAGTTACTGTCATTTGTTTCATTAGCTTGTGATGGTGCGTGCTCTTGAAAAGTTTGCTATTGTGACTAGCATAAGCTATAAGCACATACCGAGCAGAGTTGTTAGCACTGTCTTAAACCTTACCTTATAGTTTATAGAGCCTTGTTCTTTTTCTTCGTAGGAAGTTATTACAAGGTATTGGCATTCTAGAGTTGTTATGGATGTCTTTACTTTTTATCAGATTCATTACGGTAATATCAAGTTACTTAAAGTTATAGCAGAAATTTAAGCTCTACAAAGGTGACTAAGTGAAAACTTAAACAAAAAAAATCCTTGCTTGCATTAATTTATTTATTGTAATTGTTAATTACTTCTTGCATTTATTCTAGCAGATATTCAACTCCTATAAAAGTGACAAAGTAAAAAGTAAAAAATAAAATATATTTAGTTGCATTTCCTAATTCACGGAGCCGCTGGATACCCATGACCTTTATTTAGGGGAATGTTATTAGATTCAATATTTTGGAGAATGAGGTCCTTGTAAAGGAGAAACCAAGCAACCATTTTTTTTTCTTGACAACCGTGGTGTCTGAGCCAATTTGTTCGCACCTCGGCTAATTCCATGGATACCTACTATCTCCTACCAGCATATGTACCGGGTAACTTTGTACACGAAAGTTTGGACATATGGAAAGAAATGACCTAGTGTTTTGCCTCCGCTGGGATTTGAACCTGAGACCTCATGGTTCAAAACTCACATTATTGATCGCTAGGCCACACCCTTAGCCATACAAACCAAAACTTAGCCCCGGAACTGCTAAGTCCTCCGTTGCCAACTGGATCCAATTGCTGCCTTTCTTGTCCTGCATCCATGCATATTCTCATTGCAGTATTACCTAGTGCTAGAAGAATGATCATCACTGCTGTTACTACTGAGTACATACTTGTTACTATTTATTTTATAATGTCTAGTATCGAGTTCACAAAACTTATATTCTACCACCTTCTCTATATCCATCGCTTGCTTCATCATGCATCTGCTGGATTGGTTGTCTGCCCTGGTAATCTTACCTTTATACCTGATTATTGATTAAACTAGATCTGGGAGTCTTGGGGTAAAGTTGTCTCCATATGACCTATAGGTCACGGGTTCAAGCCGTGGAAGCAGCCACTAATGCTCGCGTTAGGGTAGGCTATCTACATCACACACACCTTAGGCGCGACACTTTCCCTGGGGATGCTTTGTGCACCGGACTGCTCTTTTTATATTATATCTTAGTGAGAGCTATATCATGGGTAACAGAATAAGAATATGGTGGAAAGCTGTGTATAAACCGAGTTTGAGACCCTCTTGTCTTGTATTTGAAGTGGTTCTGATTATTAAATTACTTATAATTTCAGTTCAACTATGATCTCAGTGCTTATGGATTTCGTGAGTATTTCAAAAGGCATGGAGTTCGAACATCAGATTCCAACTAAAAGTTAAGGAGTGTCCAACATGGTATTTCCTCGTTCCGATAAAACGATATGATTTTACCATTTTGGACTACTTGCACTGGCTTTCTTTTAAATTATTGAGCACGAAAGTGAAAAGGCTGTTTCAAAATAGGATCTCCTTTGCCTCTCCAGAACTCGAAGTTATATTTTATTCCCTTTTTTTTGGGTGAAAAATAGGCACTGTTATTCTTCCATGAATTTTGCTTTTTCCAAATCTTTTTCAACAGTAATAGCCATTTGTGACACAAGCTGGTAGAGTGTGATAAAGAACTTAAATTAGAAGCTGAGCTCATATTAGTTGGCTCGTCAGAGACAGAAGTTTTGATGTTTGTAACTTGTTAAAGATCTCACGGAATTCAGTAGCTATCAGGGATGTTATGACCACTGCAGACTATGATGGATGAGTTACTGATTTATGAACTACAATCTCTTGTACAACTTGTAAAGAATAAAGTTCTTGTTTGCCTCTATTCAGTACCCTTTTGAATATCTTGGTCCTGGTGGTACTAAATTAAATTTGGGACTTCTCTGTACACTATTGTTGCGTGCCACAGGAACTACTGTTTTGACCTGCATCACATCACATCACATGGTCTGTCATGAAGTGAAAAGTGAAACATTTGGGAAGAGAGGAGGTAATGCTATTATTTCTGAAATCTGAATCAATATCAGTTAGTGGTAAATGCACTTCTTTAGGAAACTCATCCATGACTTGATCCAACTGTTCCTTTTCTGACCTGTTTTTGTGTACCCTGTTGAACCAAGTTTCTTGCCTTGTTAAGTACAGCAGATTAGAGAGAAATGTGACCAGCCCATGTAGAACATTTACGAATAAAATCTTCTTTAATGAGCTTATTTTCTAGTGTTTGGTTATTTCAAGCTGTTAAATCAATGTGTTATCCTTAAATACATATGTTACTATAGAGGTTGAAAAAGAGCTTAGATCATTTATTGATGTAAATCACTGATATTTAAATTATGGTAAGAATTAATTTATTAATTTATGCTAGTGTTGAGAGAAAGCAGTGATTTCGTGTAGCATGTTATGGTCTCAACACTCTTATGATGGTGAGAGGTTTAACCTGTTCTAAGCCCTCCCATAAGCTTAGCACATTTAAATGTACAGAAAAACACTAAAACAGGAAAGGAGAGAAGCAGCTTCGAAAGAACAGAAAAAGGCAGAGTTACATGCTCACTTAAAACTAGGGGTGTTTGTTAATGTTATACCAATACCGTACGTAATTATATTAAGTATGGTTCAGTTTTTCTCCTTTCGATTTCGGTTTATGCGGTATGATAACTTTGGTTTGTTCAGTTTCAATCTTCACTAGTGGATAAAGACAGACTGTAAAATTCATAATTAAAGTACTCACAAATATAAAAATAAAAACGTTCTAAGCTCACATGACCGTTGACAAAATTTTTGTTCAAAACCAAGAAGTATTAACCTATGGAGAGAAAAAAGGTACATAAAGGAATAAATTTAATCAATAAAAACTTGTTACTTGCTTAGAGCTAATTGGTGAAGTTAGAGAATACAACAAGGACTAATTCAACAAATGCAATCCTATACACTAGAAGAAACACCCTAAAACCGTAAAAATATTACGTTAAGATGCTTGGCATCCTAGAAAATAAGGGTAAAAATCTGTAGTGTACCTTGTTCCTCCATTTTCGTGAAAATCGCACGGGGCTAGCCAATTTCGGACTGGTAATTAAAAATTGCCAGTATTTGTAAAGTCATTGAAAAATAGCCACTATTTTGCTGCAACACGGAAAGTTCCAGCGTAACATATTGGAGATTGGTGCACCTGTATATGAATTTCTAACATATTATGCTGGAACTCCAACACCCGGAAAGTTCTAGCATAATATACTGGAGACTGGAGCACCTGTGTATGAACTTCCAGTATATTATGCTAGCATATTTTTCGGACTTTGAACAGTGTATTCGTGCAGATTTATCTATACATGAAAAGTGGCTAAATTTCGATAACTTTTGAAAATGTGGGTATTTTTCAATTGCCACTTGTAAATATGATATTTTTGAATTTCTCCAAAAAATTGCACGAGCGCCCTATTTGGTCGCCCCTATTTAACCTATATCCACTTTTTAAAAAGTTTTAACTTGTACCCACTTTTTAAACAACTTTAAGCCTTTTTCTCTTCCTCGTTCTCCTCCTTCATTTTCTTCTTATCAAGATTTTTCACTCAACTGCCCCTCACCTCCAAACTTTCAATAGAGTATTTCAAGGGACTTGGTGTCACCCTTATTAGTCCTCGATCGATTCGTCTTTGTTCTTGGAAATGTGATCGTCATCATTCTTAAGTTCATCATTTTTCTTTTTCATCAATCCTTTCCCCTAGTTGGGAAATTTTGCTTAAGAGTTCATAGTTAGATAGTCTAGCTTAGGCTAACTGCAAAATGCAGTATTTGAACCAGAAAATCGATTATATTTGAAAGATAATTAGTCCTAATTACTTCGATACCACCAATTAGTTTGTCCATGTGGTTTCAGGTGAAATCGTAACTATATAAACAAAAACTTCAGCAAATACAAACAAAAACTTCAGCTCCTAGAATGCTGAAGTTCAACAAATACAAAATAAACTTTAGTTCCTAGAATGCTGAAGTTCATCAAATACAAAACAAACTTCAGCTCCTAGAATGCTGAAGTTCAACAAATACTAAACAAATTTCAGCTCTTAAAATGTTGAAGTTCAGCAATTACGAAACAAATTTCAGCTCATATAATGCTGAAGTTCAGCAATTACAAAACAAAAATTTCAGCCAAAACATGTTGTAAATATTATTGTACTGAAGTTTGCCATTGCACTATGAACTGAAATTTTGTGTGATTGCCTTTGCAAGTCTAGCCAAACTTCAGGCAAAAATATCTGTAGTTTTGCTTTGATAAGGCTACACTTCAGGCAAAACATTCTGAAGTTCAAACTTCAGACATAAATTTTTGCTACTTCAAGCCCGTATGTCTGAAGTTACCCAAAAAGTGGGTACACTTGCAATGTTTTTTGTAAAGTGGGTATAAGTTAAAAGGTGACCTGAAAACTAGGTATAGATGCAAATCCCCCGAATTTCTCTCTCCATTTTTCTAAAGAAGTACATGGGCTTTACTGCCGGCTCTACATGTATACTAAAGAATAGTATTATGTAACTTAGTATGTTATAATCAATAATATGTGTATTGTGTAACTTATTATATATTTTGATATGGTATCGGTATTTCGGTATTATCTTTGTAAATACCAAATATCATATCTAATACCAGTTTTTTTTTTAAATTTAAACCAAATAATATACCAAAATATTGAATACCAAATACCAAAATTTTCGATTTCGACAAGATAATTTTTATGTACAACCCTGCTTAAAACTATGACAATTTTTTCTATTTTAGGACTACAGGAAGATACGTGATGTAATGCATAAGTTACATGTCATTCAGAACTGTTTCATTTCCTTGCTCATACCTTCCTTGTTCACCTTTTCAAAACAGTATATTATATATTATCTTATGCTTATAGTCAAAAGTATAATATACCTGAAGAAATTGAATGGTAATTCATCATTACCTATTCACCTTTAGCTTGTTTGAAACAGATTCATATTTTTTTTTCTTTTTCAAACAAATTATTGAGTCTATACGTTTATCTTATTGATTTTGACACGAATGAAATAGTCTATTTATCAAAAAACTCTTTGGCACTTAACAATTTCGTAAAATTCATAAAATACAAATATTGAATAGTCTTTCTAATTTGCTAATATAATTCTGATTTTTTTATTATTCTTTCATTTGTTTGAAGGAGCGGTCTGCCAATTAGGGGTAGGTATACAATTTCATTCATTTTCTTCGTTCTTCCTTGAAATATTCATCATCTGGATCTTGACCTTGTTGAACTCTCCATGATAGAAAATTCTTCGACTCTTTAAAATAAAGAGTAATTGATGACCTAGATGTCTCAACTCTCAACTACCTTCAAGAACAATGGTGGAGCCACCTCTAGTTAAGGGGTGTTGATCGACATCCGACATTCCTTCGATGAAAAATTATATTGTATAATTGGGTAAATTTTCTTATTTATATTATACTATATGTTACATCTCATTATTTTTTTTTTGTGTTTTAATTATTCTTTTTTAATTTACTCCATTTAATAAAACTTATGACTCTGCTAGTGTTCAAGAAGGTACAATTACGTGCCTCGCTCCTGTTTGTCATCACTGATAGACATCTACAATTGTATTGCGATATGTGCTTTTTTTTTCGGTTTCTCACATGGTGTTCGGTATCCGTACTGGAGCCCGACTATATTTGGATTCGCGCCGTGTAGGGTCCCATTCAGGGAGAAACGCTCCCTACCAAAGATTTTTCCATATTTATGCTCGAATCAAAGACCTCTGGTTAAGGAAAGAACAGTCACATCCACTGCACCACATCCTTTGGTATGCCTTTGAAGATGGGATTGACAAACCTTTTGTTTTTTTGTTTTTGGTTTTCTTGTATTGGTTAATGTCTTAATAGTGAGTTGATGTCAGCTCGAATGCAAATGAGTCAATGAAAGATGGACGCCAATCCTTTTGTGGTTCGAATTGAGTTGAAGCTAGGATTTTTGTTAAGAGAATTTAAAATATAAACAAATAAGCCAATTAGTGTATTCAATAAGTTGCGCACCTATGCTTAGAGAAGAGGTGTCAATGGGCCCTGTTAATTTCAAAAAAAATTCTGAATATATAAGTATATACATATATATATATATATATATTAAAACGGTTATATGTTTTGCTTGAAACACTTAAGTTCGAAAGTCTAATGTGGGCACTAATTGAGCAGTTCGCTGCTGTGCCTCAACCACCTTCAAATCTTGGGTCTGCCTCTGTATTTAATATTTGCTATATATACATAAAAAAATTATATACAGTGTAATTTCTGGTGAATGAGTTCGGAAGAATCCCCTTGCATTCCTAGCTCAGCCCACCTGTTTAACAATAACGTTAATAACTTACTGGCACATATATGATGATGAAGGGAAAAAGAAAAACAGATCGTAAACAATATAGTCGTGAGCAAATGCTTAATACAGTTACTAAACAACTCCTGTAGGCTTTTAAGTCTTCAATTCTCAACCTCGTCATTTCTATAAAATCTTCGATGCCTAGTTGTAAATAAGAATTAAAAGAAGAAGAAGCAGAGGCAGAGCCACAGTTTGAAGTTTATGGGTTCGGAATTCTAATCATTTTTAAGTTATTGAGTTCTAAATTGATAATTTTTACATATTTAATAAAAAATATAAGATTTGAACTAAAATCACTGAGTTCGATCGAACCCGTAACTCGCTATCTGCTTCCGAGAAGAGGCCTGCCTATTGAGTGAAGGGATATAACACATTGGAAGAATAATTGGCAGCCATGTAGCCAAAAGATCAATTTGGCAATCAATACCCAAAAACAAAACCTCAGACGCAGTCACTTTCTTTCCCAATCAACCACAACAACACATAATTTCTTCACTACACCTCACTGCACAAAGAACCAATTAGACTCACACAATTTGCACAAAACTCTGCAATTGTTGATCTCTCTCAAAGAAAAAAAAGATTGGAACCACTTATCAGAGGCTCGTGAACAAGATGTTCAAAAAATAAATAAGTAAAATAATGGAAGTATACATAGATGATATGTTGGTCAAGTCTTTGAATACATGTAACCATTTAAAACACCTTCAGGAAACCTTCGATATCCTAAGTAAGCAAAACATGAAGCTCAACCTCGAGAAATGCGTGTTCGGATTTAGCTACGAAAAATTCTTGGGTTTCCTGGTGTCACAAAGAAGGATCAAGGTAAACCCCGATAAGATCAAAGCCATCAAAGACATACCAGACCAGCTGTGAGCATGTGATTTTTACTCGTCATATCGTCCTATAAAAATTCCAATAAATCAATTAATTTTATAAAATATTGACTGACTTTTCGTTAATTAATTGTGAATTATT
>ML429462.1:10596-41491 GCA_005239525.1 Nicotiana knightiana
GATTAATCATCAATAATCAACTAAGAATTCAAACTATCAAAAAATAGAGATACTGAATCAGAGCAAAAAGCATCAGATTTCATTGATAGAGCGAATACGATTCTGCCACAATCCACAAATTAAAACAAAAACAGTTAAAACATGAGCAACAAACAAAAATTCTGAATCTGGGTCACTAAAAGTTCTAGGCAGGCTAGGAAATTAAGGCTTGAAAAAACTGCAGACCTGTTCATTTAGCCAAGATGGATGGATCAACAGACTTAGAAACAGATGAACACTTCTTTGAGGAAGTCTTGGATTTCTTGAGCTTAGGGGTCTGAACCTCTACCTCTGCCACTTTTTCACTTTGATGGACCAGGGCCATATCATCCACTTCAACAGCCTCAATAGGCTCAACAACCTTTTCTTTCCCTTTTCCACTCTTTTCTTCTTACTCTCCTCTAAAGCTCTATTCAACTCGTCCTTACTTTGCTTTACCTTGCTCCTTGTAGTTCTTTCTCTTGGAAGAGAAATATTAGAAGTCTTAGAAGGAGCAACTTTTATTTTCTTACTTTCTCTTGCTTTTCCAGACGTTTGAGCTTTAGGAGTTTTTTTCTTCTTTGCATTGTAATTATCGCCTAACATTTTCAGCAGATCCGCCAGGGTTTCCTCAGTAGATGAACCAGGTTCATCTGTGTGCTTTCCTAAATTTACTAACCCTTCAACGGTTTCTCCTGATTCACCCCATGCGTTCTTGCTACTTTCTTCCTCCTTTTCTGGCTCAGCTCCACAAATATCCATTCTAAAAGATTCAGAGGTGGGTGAAGAATCAGCCACTTCTTTCCCTTTTCCCTTTCTCATTACTCCATAATCCTCACTCTCATTTTTTTAATTTAATTTTTACCACTTATTCTTATTTTTTCCGGCAAATCCACATCTATTACAGACCTAACCAGTATGAACTTATTTTCTAAGTTTTTTCAGCACCATCAGAGATGACCTCAGAAGAAGGACTTAGAACAGATGTTACCTGAGTCATCAAAAATTTGGGAGTGGTTTTGTAAGGGAGGGGATGTCTTGAATGAACTTTTAGTTTTGAATTGACGGTTAAGGCTTCCCTAGAATCTAGGTATTTTAATTTGGTGAGGATTCTTGTTGAAGTAGAACTGGTTCAAAATCAAATGGATAGGCTTTGAAAAGATTTTGAGTTTGGGCAGAGTTCTGCTCATGATTTAACTATTATTATTTCAAAGTGTGCATAGTGTAGAACACATACCTCGCCTTCCAGATGAACCAACACGATGAACCAGGTTCATCATTTCAGAATCCTCTTGATCAAGCCTCAATTTGCAAAGATAGAAATTTTTTTATTTGTGATCAGTGAGTCATATCAAAACATGGCATAAGAGTATACTTCTTAAAGTATGAGACTGAACAATTGTTAATCTGATTATTTACACCCGTTTCAGACTTTTCTAGCCAAAATTTTTTCTTTGTTTTCATTTTTTTTAATGTATTTACATTCTGAACTGGTTCAATTAAGTGATCTTAATCATCCCTAATAGTAACATTTTCCTTTCAAAATGCTCTCTACTCAGTGCTTTTGTAAAGATATTTGCATGGTTTCACAACTAACTAGTTACTCCTTGATTTTCCTTCATTGCTTTGTTGTTGTGGAACAAGTTCAGGTACATGTTCCAACGAAGTTTGGGAATTATTTTGTTCTATTCCCGTTGTCATGTTGCTCGGGATGGATGAACCTGTTCCATCACCTGTTCCTTCCTCCACTGTTGCTTTAGTTTGGACTAAGTTTCTGACCAGCCCAATTTCTTCATCATCTTGTTCATTACCAACCCCAGTGATTTCACCTTTCTTTCCATTTCCAAAGGAGACATTTCCTCCTTTGAGGTCCTCAAGTGAAAGGAACTAGTCCTTGTTGCCAGTCATGTGTTTTGAGCAGCCACTATCCATGTACCATATTTGGCTACTACCTTTCACTTGAATCTACAAAAGAAAATCAGGGGTTATTTTTAGGAACCCAAACTAGTTTGGGTCCCTTTCTATAAGACAAAGGATGAATTGAATTCTTTTTAGCCCAACTTGGTAGCCAATTCTTCCCTCGAACAAAACTTTTATTCTTTTGACTGGCCTTTTCTTTTACATTACATTCACTTTTAAAGTGACCAGTCTTACCACAGTGAGTACAAATCTTGTTCTCAGGAAGAGTGAGGTACTTGCTTTTAGGATCCCACTTAAGTAGAGGATTCCCAAAGCCAAGTCCTCTTCTATTGCTACTATGATGTTCCTGTAGCCATGTCAAAGCATCAGAGGACCTGTTCCATTTGCTAGTTCTATCTAGTTCATGCTTGACCTTGCTTAGATCCTCCTTAAGGACTCTTATCTGCTCATCTCTTTTGTACAACTCGTCTTTCATTTTTCCTAGGTTTTCTTCTAATGTGAGTTGTGTGTGATCAGCTTTGTTTTTACCTGTTCCTAATTTCAGTTTTAGATTTTCAGATCTTAGCTCTAGGACAGTGGTGTCAAGTTCATGAACCTGGTTCTTTAACTCAGCATTTTTACTATCACTTTCTCTAGCCCTAAGTTCCAGATTTTTGCACTTAGCTTTCAAAATCACACACTCCTTAGACAATTGTTTCTTTTCATTGTTTAGATCCTCAGATTCATCAATGAAATCCAGGAGTAACTCAGATAGCCTTTCTTTAGACAAAAATTTAATCTTGTCTTTGAGATGAATTATACTTACCTCAGATTCCTCATCGGATTCTCCAATTGCCATAAGTGCTTGTTCATCTCCATCTTCATCATCTGACTCCTCATCTGAACTTTCACCCCAAGCAGCAACCATTGCCTTTGTTGATGTTCTGTTTTTCTTGGGTTGAACCTGTTCCTTCTTCCTGTTCCTTCGTTCAGCTTTTTCTTTCTTCCATTCAATTTCCCATTGAGGGAAGTTTTTGATGTGGTGATCAGTCTTGCCACACTTGTAACACCCCTCATTGGTTTGTTTTTCAGGAACCCTTGGTTTGTTGTAGCTTCCACTTCTTGAAAGAACCTTTTCTCTCATTAGGTACTTCTTGAAGTCCTTCGTGATCATGGTCATTTCATCCTCCTCTAGATCAGCTTCTTCAGTGATTCTGAATGCCAAACTCCTTTCCTTCTTGGGACCATCCATCTTCATAGTCTTCCTTCTAAGTTCATAGGCAGTGAGATTTCCAATCAGCTCATCCAGCTTAAGAGTTGCAATGTTCTTAGATTCCTGAATGGCTGTAATTTTGCTTTCCCAAGAGACTGGCAAGACCCTTGTCAGAATTTTCTCAACCTTGCCTTCTTCAAGAATGAACCTTCCAAGAGACTTGAGTTCATTGGTCAGTGTAGTGAACCTTATATACATCTCTTGGATGGTCTCTCCTTCCTTCATGGTGAAATTCTCATATTGAGATATAGTAGAGTTCCTCTTGACCTCTTCAGTTGAGGTGTTCCTTCATGAGCCACTTGCAAAGTGTCCCAAATTTCTTTGGCAGTGGTACAACTTTGAATTCTGCTATACTCGTCTGGACCGAGTCCACACACAAGCCACTTCTTGGCCTTAGAATTTTTCTCCCACTTTCTGAAATACTCATCAGTGCAGTCAGCTCTAGTCTTTGGCACATCAACTCCTTCAGCAATATTCCTCATGGTGGCTAAAGGACAGTCAGTGACTATGTCCCATATTTCATAGTCTTCTCCAATTAAGTGATCTTTCATCCTATTCTTCCACCAGGAGTAGTACTGGCCATTGAAGAGTGGAGGCCTAACAATTGATTGTCCTTCCCAGTTCCCAGGTCATGCACTCATCTTGATCTTTTCCTAAGGTGTTAGCCTCTCCAAGGATAACCCGCTCTGATACCGATTGATGTTTTATATGTCAATACCACACAAGAGGGCGGGTGATTTGTGTGGTGTCCAATTTTCGAGTGCTGTCGTTATAAAAGGACCTGGTTCTTCTATGTGTTCCAACTCGTACTGTTGCAGAATAATAAATGCAGAAAAGTAAAGAACATAGAGATTTTTACGTGGAAAACACCCGGCTCAAAAGGTGAAAAAACCACGACCTACTACTCAGTAGGATTTTCTCCAAACACTTCACTACAACTCTGAGCAAACAACATTTACAAAATAAACTCTTTTGTAAACCTAAGGATTAACTCTAACCCTTATAACAACACGCCACAGGCTGTTGTGACTACGTTAAGTTAAATCTAACTTGAATGATACAACTCAAGTACCTAGTACAATTTGCTTCTAAGAAAGCTGAAAGGTACAATTTGTAATCACCTACTACAAATAAACTAGACTAAAAGACAACAGATGGAACTGGTTCTTCTAGCTGGTTCAAGTAGCTCCAGATTTGCACTCTCCTATTTGGCTCGAACTGGTTGCAGAATTTCTTCACGAATTTTGCTCTCAACTCTTGATAAATTTCTATTTTTATGCGTCTCTATACAATAAGAATAATCTACAATTTATAGGAGTTAGTAGATAAGGCATTAACTAGAATCCTAATGCAAATCTTCCTTGGTAGAAGAGTTCTAGTCATACTCAACTCCTAAATCTTTCCTTATCTTAGATTCTGTTCTTATTGAATAATAAGTCCTTCTCTAATTTCGTTTTTTCAATCTTTTCTATCAGAAGATATCTCAATTTTACCAGAATACATTTATCTCATGCATGTGCATCTCATGTGCCTTTGACTTTGCTGGTCTATGTCACCTGTGATGGACCTGGTTCATCTCGGAGTTCCTTTGTCAATCTTCAAAACTATTTCCTTTCTTGGGCCAACACTTAGCCTCATGCTAATAGGAGACAGTACTTAGTCTCATGCAAAAAAAGACAGTGCTTAGCCTTATGCAGTTAAGGAGGTAGTGCTTAGCCTCATGCTAATAGGAGACAGTACTTAGTCTCATGCAAAAAAAGACAGTGCTTAGCCTTATGCAGTTAAGGAGGTAGTGCTTAGCCTCATGCTAATAGGAGACAGTACTTAGTCTCATGCAAAAAAAGACAGTGCTTAGCCTTATGCAGTTAAGGAGGTAGTGCTTAGCCTCATGCTAATAGGAGACAGTACTTAGTCTCATGCAAAAAAAGACAGTGCTTAGCCTTATGCAGTTAAGGAGGTAGTGCTTAGCCTCATGCTAATAGGAGACAGTACTTAGTCTCATGCAAAAAAAGACAGTGCTTAGCCTTATGCAGTTAAGGAGGTAGTGCTTAGCCTCATGCAAATAGGAGATAATGCTTAGTCTCATGCAAAGTAAGGAAGCGCTTAGCCTTATGCAGTTAAGGAGGCAATGCTTAACCTCATGCAAGAAAATAATGGGTGATAGTGAGAGAGCAGAGTATTTCTTAGCTGGATATGTGCTTGCGTTTGGAAACTTTGTCGTTATGAAGATAATGATTTTGATGTGTGTATGTATTTGCGAATATTCCTGTTATGTTCATTGTGCCTGCATCCAAAGAAAAATCGTGAGTTTTGCGAGGAAGATTGGTCCGTGCCTTTGCCTTCTTGCTTTGCTTTTGCTCCTGTCTCGAGATCCTGTTTGAGTTACCCTAGGCAGCATCTGACTATTATAGAAATAAAGTTTTCGAAAAAATATGCATGCATTTGATGAATGTAGTTATTTAAAATATAGTAGTATACAATAGCAAGTAATTTAGATGGACCAATGATTGTGTTACTTTTTAGAGACATTGCGACTTCTTTGCTTTAGAATTTTGAGGATGCCCCAGTTTAAAACAATTCTTTCACAGTTCTGCATATGACGAAGTTGACCGGACTTGCTTCAGAATTTTGAAGGTACTCCTCAAAATTCTACCCTAGTTTCTGACCATGGTAAAAATGAAGATTTTATTGAGATGTGACCAAACCACAGGGCTTCCTACATACCCCTCTTAAATGGAAATCAGGTCAAGCGTAGTTCAGTTACATCAGATGAAGAACTGTAAACAATCTAAACATAGTATCTTTTGACTGCATCTGAGTTGATAGGTTTTGGCCAAATTTCTCCATCCATTTCTGCAAGTATGAACGCTCCTCCTGTTAGTATTCTGTGAACCATGTAGGGCCCTTGCCAATTGGGTGAAAATTTCCCTTTGGCTTCATCTTGATGCGGGAAGATCCGCTTTAGCACCAACTGCCCTGGTGTGAATGGTCTAGGCTTGACCCTTTTGTTGAAAGCTCTGGACATTCTATTCTGGTAAAGTTGACCGTGACATACCGCATTCATTATTTTCCTGTCAATAAGAGCCAGTTTTTCATAGCGACTTCGTATCCATTTTGCATCACTGAGTTCAGCCTCTTGTATGATTCTCAAAGAAGGGATTTCTACTTCAACGGGAATGACGACTTCAATACCGTAGACTAGTAAGTAAGGAGTTTCCCCAGTTGATGTGCGAACCGTGGTACGATATCCTAGTAAGACAAATGGTAATTTCTCGTGCCATTGTTTGTGATTCTTCTTGATGTTCTTGTTGGCAGCATCCACAACTCCATTCATTTGCGGCTAATATGCTGTGGAATTCTTATGCTTGATCTTGAAGGTTTCACATATGTATCTCATTAAATCACTGTTAAGGTTGGAGGCATTGTTGGTGATGATTGATTCTGGCACCCCGAATCGACAAACAATACGATCCCTAACAAAATCTGCGATGACCTTCTTAGTTATAACCTTGTAAGATGCGGCTTCAAACCATTTTATGAAGTAGTCTATGGTCACTAGAATGAACCTGTGCCTATTTGACGCGGCGGGTTCGATTGGACCGATAACATCCATCCCCCAAGCGGAGAAAGGCCAAGGTGAACTTGTTGCATTGAGTTCATTGGGGAACTCTTATCATATCAGCATGTGACATTGATGACACTTTTGGACATACCTGATGTAGTCTGTTTCCATAGTCATCCAAAAGTATCCCACTCTTAATATTTTCTTAGCTAAGACAAATCCATTCATGTGTGGTCCGCAAGTTCCGACATGTTTCTCTCCGAGCAATTTGGATGCTTCCTTGGCGTCGACACACCGTAATAACCCCAGATCTGGAGTCCTTCTGTATAGAATTCCTCCGCTTTGGAAGAAGTGGTTGGATAATCTTCGGAGTGTGCGTTTCTGAGTATGATTTTCATGCTTCGGGTACTCTCATTTTGCCAAATATTCTTTGATGTCATGGAACCATGGGTTTCCATCAGTTTATTCTTCAACATGAGCATAATAAGCTAGTTGATTATGAATCCCTACTGGAATAGGATTGATGAAATTATTATCTGGGTGTTGTATCATCGAAGATAGAGTGGCCAATGCATCTGCGAACTCATTCTGGATTCTCGGAACATGTTTGAACTCTATCTTTGCGAATCTCTTCATCAATTCTTGTACATTGTATAGATACGGAAATATTTTGGTAATCTTTGTAGACCATTCTCCTAGAACCTGATGTACCATAAGGTCTGAATCACCAATTACCAACAATTCCTGAATGTTCGTGTTAATGGTCAACTTGAGTCTCAAGATGCAAGCCTCATATTCTGCCATATTGTTGGTACATGGAAACCTGAGCTTTGTGAATGATGGATAGTGTTGACCTATCTCTGATACTAAACCTGCTCCAATACCCACCCCTTTGAAGTTTTCATCCCCATCAAAGAAATTCTTCAACCATCGTACGTTTCGGTGATATCTTCTCCTACGAATGATACCTCTTCATCGGGAAAATACATTTTCAGTGGTTCGTATTCTCCACCTACAGGATTTTCTTCCAGATGATCTGCCAATGCTTGCCCCTTGACCGCATTCTGAGTTACATAGATGATGTCGAACTCACTGAGAAATATCTGCCATTTTGCCAACTTCCCTGTAGGCATGGGTTTCTGGAAGATGTATTTTAGCGGATCCATCCTTGATATGAGATATGTGGTGTAGGCACAGAAGTAATGCCTTAACTTTTGAGCTATCCATGTTAAAGAACAGCTGGTACGTTCCAACAAAGAATACCGCGCTTCGTAGGGTGTGAACTTCTTACTTAAATAGTATATGGCATGCTCCTTTCTTGTTGTCTCATCGTGTTGTCCCAAGATACAGCCAAAAGCCCCATCTAGTACAGATAAATAGAGTAGCAGAGGTCTTCCAGGCTCCGGTGGGACCAAGACCGGTGGCGTGGACAAATATTCCTTGATCCTGTCAAAGTCTTTCTGACATTCTTCAGTCCAACTTGTTGCAACGTCTTTCTTCAACATTTTGAAAATTGGTTCACATATCATAGTTGATTGTTCTATGAAGTGGCTGATGTAATGAGACGCCCTAAGAAACTCATCACATCTTTCTTGTTCTTTGGAGGTGGCAAGTCTTGGATAGCCTTGACCTTTGACGGGTCTAGCTCAATTCCTTGGTGGCTGACGATGAACCCTAACAACTTTCCAGCAAGACTCCGAAGGCACATTTTACAGGATTCAGTTTCATATTGTACCTTCGAAGTCGATCAAAGAATTTCCTCAAATATGCTATGTGATCTGTACCCTTTTTAGATTTGATGATGCCGTTATCCACGTACACCTCTATCTCCTTATGTATCATGTCGTGGAAAATGGTTGTCATGGCCCTCATGGAAGTGGCTCCAGCATTATTTAGGCCAAACGACATCATTTTGTAGCAATACACTCCTCATGGTGTAATAAAGGTTGTTTTTCGGCATCCTCTTCATCCATCCAGATCTGATGATATCCCGCGAAGCAATCCACAAAGGACTGGAGTTCATGCTTGACACAATTGTCGATCGTATGTGTATATTGGGTAATGAGAAATCATCTTTGGGACTTGCTTTGGTTAAGTCCCGATAGTCGACACATACTTTGACTTTCCCATCCTTCTTCAAAACTGGCACGATGTTAGCCAACAAGGTTGGATATTCAACCACTCTGAGAACCTTGGCTTTGATCTGCTTGGTGACTTCCTCTTTTATTTTCAGACTTATATCTGTCTTGAAATTTCTGAGCTTCTGCTTTACAGGCGGACACATAGGGTTGGTCGGTAGTTTATGATCCACTATAGACGTGCTCAAATCGGTCATATCATCATAGGACCATGCAAAAATATCCTCGTGCTCTTTCAAAAACCGGATGTATTCTTCTTCTCTGACGGCGATAGGTGAATGCTTACACGAGTTTCCTTGACTGTTTTGGAGTCTCCCAAATTAACTATTTCAGTCTCATCCAAATTGGACTTAGGCTTGTTTTCAAAAATTTCACTTCTCTGACAATTTCCTCGGGTATTATATCCTCTTCCAGATCCTATGAATCACTATCCTTATGTTGCGTTGTCTCATTACATGTCACAGTCGTAGGTTCATCAAGGTAAGTAATAATAACACTATAGAGAGAAAATGTAAAGGATAATAATAAATACTACAACAACAACCATTGATAAATATTAAAATGTCAAACAAATGTAGTTCAATGATTCGAGCAATTATTTCAAAATGAAAACGTTTAAAACAAAATACTGAAAATGTCTTAAATGCCCATAAAATAGCTTTCAAAATAAATGATTGCTAATTGCCAGGATACCAAGGAACTTGATGGGCCCTTGATGGTGCAGCAGTCCAATTCTTGAGAACAACTCCCTTATCCATTGTCTGAATAATAAGGCCTTCTTCCTCATCCTCCTTCTCCTCCTCCTCAACTATCGCACTGCAATCCATGTCTTCATCATCCAAAAACAGATTCCTTATGCCATCTAGAACTTCATCTTATTCGGACCCCCACATCATGTCAGCTTGGTGAAACGACTGGCTCAAATGTGGTACTGGTTGCTCTAGAGGGTAATAAGGACCACGACATGGCGGCGACCAATTCTGATAATCGTGCCAGGTGTATTTATACCCAAGCCCAAAAGTTGTGCCATGATGCTTTAGCTGTATCGGTTTGGTGATCCCCTAGAGATTCTTGCTGAGACCCTTGCCAGGTTCATACCCTGTCCATGCCAATATGCTTTGTATCTTACTGCTCCATCTTTTGTCTTTCTTAATTGCATTGACACACTCGATGCAATGGTATGTTTCTCCACCCAACTTCCTTCTAATCTCGACAACCAAAACAATTTGATTAGTGTAAATGGGATTATTTCTGTCACCATGGATAATTACTTCCTGATGGTTCCACTCGAACTTCATGGCCTGATGTAGAGTAGATGCAACGGCCCCAGCGGCATGTATCCAAGGTCGTCCCAACAACAGATTGTATGTAGCGGATATATCCTACACTTGAAACTCAACATCAAACCAGGTCGGGCCCATCTGTAGGCTGAGCTTAGTCTCCCCAATTGTGGCCCTTTGGGACCCATCAAATGCTTTCACGTTCATACTCCCTACTCGTATCTCGTGCAGACCTTTACTCAACCTTTTCAAAGTAGTTAGTGGACAGATGTTGAGACTCGAACCCCCATCTACCAAGACCCTGGCAATGAATTTGTCCTCAAACTACAATGTGATATGCAGTGACCTGTTATGACTTAATCCTTCCGGTGGCAGCTCGTCTTCATGAAAAGTGATCTTGTGGCTTTCCAACACTTTCCCCACCATGTTGGCCATCTCTCTGCTGGTGATGTTATTGGGTACATAGGCTTCGTTCGACACCTTCATCAAGGCATTCCTATGCGCCTCAGAGTTCTTTAGCAATGATAAAATGGATATTTGAGCAGGGGTTTTGTTCAGATGATCAACCACAAAATATTCTCTCGCCTGCACCTTTCTCCAAAGATAATCTCGGCAGTCTCAATGACAAGCGGCTTAGAAGCGGCTTTCTTGCTTGTTCCTCCCAAATGCTCGGTGTGAACAACTAATTTTTTACCACACCCAAATTATATATTATTTTAGTGTAAATATTTTTGTCTGGGTCTAATCTTGATGTTTTAAAGTTTTATCTTACTCTTAATAGATTTTATATTATATATGATATATATATATATATATATATATATATATAAAAGAGGTCATGTTTTAGGTGGCTAACTTATCTATGTAATGGGCGCTTGAGTACATTTTTCAAAAGCTTTTCCAACGTTTGAAACAAGTGTTTAATAGGAACGCTTTATCATGTGTTTAGGTGCATAATTGAAATATATCTTAATTTAAGTGTCTAAATGAAATATGTAGACAAATGTATGGGGTTGTCGATATATAGCCCGTTTGGCCAAGTTAGAAAAATCAGTTTATTTTGAAAAGTGTTTTTTTTCAGAAATGTGTTTTTCAAAAGTACTTTTGGTGAAAAACAGTTTGTGTTTGACTAATTAATTTGTAAAGCATTTCTTAGCNCTTCCCCCCACTCACACTCCCACATCCCCACCTCCTGAGACCAAAGCCACCCACTATTGATAATAGGAGCATCTTTACAGTTTGGACGGGCATCAAAAATTGCTAGGATTAACGTTATATAAGAACCTCTAAAAGGAGCCAAAAAAGGAGGGGATTCCCTAAAAAAACTTAGGCTGGCTAGGAATATAGAACTATAGATACAGTAGTAAGAACGTACAACGACACTGAACCAAACACAGAACGTTTGCACCTCCATTTTCACTCACCCCATTCATAGCTCGTGTCTCTCTTTCTCTTGATACAAACAAAATAATCAATGTATTTGTGTGTATATACAAGGAAAAACAATAAGGAAAAAAGTATTGAATGCTCTGAGTTCCCAAGATAGAAACCAACGTAGATAGTTTCAATAAAGACCCCAAAGGAGTTTATGTCATTTTTATTTGAAGACAGAGTTCAAGATTTCGTTCGCGGTTCCGAGTTCGAGGTTCTAAAAGAAAAAGTTAGCGTTGCTATCGTCTAACTTTGGAAATCAGTAGATTAGCCGTGGTGTTATTTCATGTAATCTCCGCAAAAGGTGACAATCAATTCTTTCTTATCAATTAAAAGTGCTACTGACTTGAAACATGATATGGTTTCTTGCTATTTTTTTCTAGAAAAGTAGACGTCTCTGTGAAAACTTATTTTAGAGTTATGATTTCAATTTATATACTCATAAATGTTATGCTTTACTTGTTTGGATCTAACTATTACTTAGTGAATATGTTTGTTGAATTACACATGCTATGACCATGATAAAACATGTTATGTTAGTGAATATATTTTTTTGATATTGTCTTTCAATAGAATAAAGTAGGAAATTTAAGATGGAATTTTGAGTATTAAGAGGTGTAAATAAAAATATGTCAATAATGTAAGGATTTAATGCAATGTAATAAAAAAAATTCCTTTCATTTCGTTCTCTTTGATTTATTTATTTATTTTATTTTATTAATCTTGTTTGTAATTTAATTATAAAGTGTCATAAATGCTTTACGCATCAGTTGAACGCCAAAGCCATTTCCACTATCGACAAATTTAAACCTAGGGAATTTTAAGTTGGACCCTATCATGTTTTGATCACATTAGCTTTTGATTTTAATGAGAATGACCACCTTAATTGGAAAAACAATAATAGTAAAATGTACAAATAATTGAAATACTCTAAAACGGTAGAAAACCTTAGACGTACTTTAAATATTAGCCCATGTGTTCATACCCGATCCTTGGATTGATATGCTTAAATAATAAAAGGATCATGTGTGCATTTCGCGTCTCGGTGCCTTCAAATTTAAAATAATTATGTTATAACCACGTGTACATTCCGTACCTTGATTTAACATTTAATTTCAAAGAAGTACCTTGTGTGCGTACCGCATTTGGGTGAACACAATTAATAAAATATAATAATTAATTAAGCGGTAACAAATAAGCCATAATCAATAAAATACAAGAATAATAAAAAATTGATTTAAGCCTTGCATTAGTCAATAAAGCGACCGTGCTAGAACCACGGGACTCGAGGGGTGCCTTACACCTTTCCTTCGGCCAACATAATTCCTTACTCAGTCTTCTGTTTCATAGACCATGAATTACGAGTCAAATCTTCCTTTTGATAAGGGATTCAATAAAAGGTGACTTGGAACACCAAAACTCAATTCCAAGTGGTGACTCTAAATAATAAATAATCCCTTTTCAAAACGTCACTTCAATTGGAAAAACTCTTCTAACTCAACCACGTAATAGGGTTGTGTGTACATAAGAGAGATGTGACAGCCATGGCGACTCTGCTGGGATAATTAAAAAGAATACGAGCTTTATATATTGATTCTTGTTTTGCTTTTATCATGTTTTAGATATTGTTGTGTTTGGAAGCCTAATGTGCTATTTGCCGCTTATTTACCGTTTTAATATTCATTTGAACTGTGATATAATTGTATCCTCTCTCGCACCCCTCTGAGTCCTCTTATAGGTAGTTATGTTGTGTTTGCCTACCAGCATCACAAAATTTATGTCTTGAGATAAAGCCAGTTAGCCTACCAGCTTCTGGTGAAGGATTTAATCACACATGTTTAGGCGGGAGATCCGTTAGCTAGCCAGTGATGTTCTACTACTGGTGACTCTTGACGCTCCTCGGCTCGGGTCGTCTGCCCGGGTAAGCCAGGTCTAGATACCATCTCCTTTAGGATTTGAAAACTTAGAAGAATAAGGCACATGCAATGAATATCTCTAGTAGACTACGCTTTATTTGCATCATGTGCATTGGACTTAGCGGGACTCGGCACAGGGGTCGGGCCGGTCTAGGACAGGTACCAATTTTTCAGACCAACATGTTCATTTTTCTGTGCTACATGTAACATTATTTGGTAGGCTTAACTGAAATGTTGACCGGCTTTAGGATAGATTGATTGAACAAAGGAGAAGGAAAGAGAAAATATCCCCCAAGTTTTCATAAAGTACTCTTTTTAAAAATAGTAAAATAAAATTCTGAAGGGTTTTGGTGCGTAAAATCACAATTTTCAAAATAGTATTTTTATTATTTATTTTAATCGAACTACGCGGGTCTGATTCTCACTGGATGTGAGATACGTAGGCAACCTTCATCGGATCCAGCCCCCACTTTTCAAAAATTCAAAAATATTTTCTTTAATTTCTTCTCAAAATCCAAAAACAATTTTCGTTCTTCTTCAGAAGTTTTTCTTTCGAAAAAGAAAAAAATTAAAATTCAAAAATAAAATTTTTTTTCTAGAAGTTTTTTCTTTCATAAATTCAAAATAAAAGTTCAAAATCCAAAAATATGTTATTTCTTCTTTAGAAGTCTTTCTTTCGAAAATTCAAAAAAAAATCTTGTTAGGAACGTCATGGTCTGAATTGTATAAGAGTAAGAGTTAGTTTGTTTACTTTATTCCTGATTTCCCTGAACTACGTAATGGTCTGATTCATGTGGCGTCATGATACGTAGACAATCCTCATTAGATGCGATCATATCCATAATCAATAAAAAAAATTAATTGAGAAAAAAACAAGGAAAGACAAAAAGCATTAAATTCAGGAGGAAATAAATCAACAAGCGGGGATGAAGCATGAAGCCTTCTAAGATCATTTTAGAAAGGAAAATGGCATTAGGTGCATGACATACAATGTGTAATTAATATATGCAAAATGCCTAAATCTAACACGTTTGTTGTTTGTCATTTTTAAGAGATAAAGTTAAAAAGAGGTGGTTGGTTTGTGGTTTAAACAGGCGACTCACCCTTACAACACGAGATCAAAAGGAAAAAGTAGAATGGAAAACAACAATGAGAATGAGTCAGAATTGGTCGAACAAGGTTCGGGACTGGTTGAAGAAGTAAGAGTGTTGAAACAACAATTGGCAGAGATGTACCAAGCTTGGGTGAATGGACTAGCACCACCCCTACTACCCATAAGGCCTTCGGATAATCTTCATAATATGTCAGTTGCAAATCAAGTGCCCATATCCATAACAAGTAACCCATTGTACCAACCTGGATTAAGTCTGAGCATTAACCTTCCCACTATCCGCAGTACCTCCATTCCACGTCCTCCAATCGCAACCCTCAGAAATGACCCACCTACTGTACCCATCGTTCATACTTTCACTGTCCCTCAACCGGCTCTTGCTCAAAAGTCCAACAATGATCCACAACTGAATGCTCATGATGCCAAACATTACTCTCCATAACTGACTTTCAAGGTTCCAGATTCATACAAGCATACTCCTCAGAATATGTTCCCAATTGAGATCGAAAAGCCTGACAAGAATATGGAACAAGAGGAAATAACTAGAAAAATGAAGAGCTTGGAACAAACCATGATAAACATACAAGGTTTGGGAGGCCAAAAGAGTGTGTCATTTAACGATCTATGCATGCTCCCCCATATCCATTTGCCACCCGATTTCAAGACCCTCAAGTTTGACAAGTATGATGGGCATGGTGATCCCGTTGCCCATTTGAAGAGGTATTGTAACCAATTAAGGGGAGCAGGAGGAAAAGAAAAATTACTTATGGATTATTTTGGGTAAATCTTGACAGGAATTGCATCAGAGTGCTTCATAGATCAAGACATCTCTCACTGGCACGTTTGGAACGACATGGCTCAAGATTTTGTCCAACAGTTTCAGTACAATATTCATATAGTTCCAGACCGATCCTCTCTTGTCAACATAAAGAAGAAACCAACAGAAAGTTTTAGAGAATATGCAATCAAGTGGAGAGAGCAGGCCGCTAGGGACAAACCACCAATGAAAGAGGTAGAAATGATTGACTATTTTCTCCAAGCTCAGGATCCTGATTACCTCTATTACATGTTGGACGCCATTAGTAAAATTTTCGTTGAGGCGA
Organism: Nicotiana knightiana; assembly: GCA_005239525.1. Taxonomy (NCBI): domain Eukaryota; kingdom Viridiplantae; phylum Streptophyta; class Magnoliopsida; order Solanales; family Solanaceae; genus Nicotiana; species Nicotiana knightiana. The sequence goes on from ML429462.1 coordinate 26,328, forward strand.
TTAAGATTGGTGAAATAGTTGAGAATGGCATGAAGTCGGGAAAAATTGTGAGTCAAGCAGCCCTTAAGGAGACCACGCAATAAATTCAAAACGGGTCAGGCAGTTTTGGAAATCGAAAAAAGAAAGAGGAAGGATCCATACAGGATGACAATGATGAAGTTTGTCAGGGTCTGAGGGAGATGTTCTACGAGATCAATATGGTTCAAGTTGGTGAGGGCCCCAGCCATGTAAGTGTTCAGCTCATTGGTCCAGATACCTCGCTCAACAACTGAGAAGAAACTCCTCTTCCCATCAGGAAGGAGCCTTGGTAGTCTGTTTTGTTGCTTTTTTTGTATTTGGATTATTTTAAGGGTTGTAATCCAGATATTTTAGTTTAATTTCTTTGATTTGGTGTTAACCCTTCTACCCTTTCAAATTCAATGAAACGAAGTTCTATTTTCTTAGTAAAATTCAATATTTTCCTTTTCCTAATTTTTGTTAATTTCTTATCCTTTTCAGTTTCGTTAATGTTGGCTTTAAAAATATGACATGCATGCGAAATTCATGCCCAGATATTAAAAATCTATCTAATCTCGAAATAATAAATCAAGAAATTGAGATTCCCTCTATCCTAATCATTGTTGAAGCAGGGATCGAAGACACTGACTGGGTCTAGTCCTGATTGGAACAATTGAGTTTAATTGATGAAAAGCGTTTAGCGGCAATTTCTTTTGGTCAGTTATACCAACAAAGAATGGCACGTGCTTACAATAAGAAAATGCGCCCAAGACAGTTTGAGGTAGGACAACTTGTTTTGAAACGTATCTTTCCGCACCAAGAAGAAGCAAAAGGAAAGTTTGCCTCGAATTGGCAAGGTCCTTACCTCGTCAAGAAAGTATTGTCAAAAGGAGCTCTACACTTGGCAGATATAGAAGGAAAGGTGACAGACATATCCATTAACGCGGATGCGGTCAAGAGATACTATGTCTGACATGACTCTGTTGGGAATCTTTATACTTAGCATTCTCAGGTTGGGATGACGAAAGACTATCATTCTCGCTACCCAAACATTGGTAAACCCTAGTTAGCCATTTGAAGCCTTGTTTATATTTCTTTGTTTTCCCCACTTTTGAAACCAATGTACTTTAAAAAAATCAAAAAAAATCAAAAATAAAAAAAATGATCAAAACGAGTTCATGTTAATTGAACTACGTCTGACCTGATTCCGAAGGATACGTAGGCAGCCTCACTCTGGGGTTCGGTCACACTAAAACAAAAATCCATATTTCCCAGTATTCAAAGAAATTGGGGCATGATTTATTTTATTTTTCTACGGTTTTTCCGTCAAAATGGTTCCAAAAGTTGTAATTCAGTTTAATAGTTATTTTTACCTTTCCTTTTTAAGACCTTTTTATCATCTTTCGAGGATGCTAAGTTGGTATATTACGGTGATGCCTCAGCCATTGTAAAGAGAAAAAAATAAAATGAGAGAGTCTTATTGGTGAAAACCCACACGGGCACTATAAGGCCATAGTGAGTTGAGAGAAAGGCAAATGAGAGAGGTCAAATGGTAAAAACTCACAAAGGGCATCGTTGATCGATTTAGGCCTTCATATATCCCAAAAAAGCATGGTTAAGACAAATAACTCAGTTTCAAAGTGAAGTTTACAACGTATTCCGAGAATTAGACGGTTCAGACGGATCGGGCATCCAGTCCAAAGCGCATGCCATGTTCATTGAAGTCAGCATATTCCTCCAGATAAGGCCTTTTTATTTTTATTTTTCTTATCTGAAAGGTACACTTCTTGATTAAGTCGTAATACCTATTAGTTCACCTTCTTGTTTTCTCTCGTACTATTCTTTTTGAGTCCTTTTCAGTCTAATTTCGTCAAAACAAAGCAAAGGAAAGGCCGCAAAATTGGTTACAGTTTCCCTGTTATATGAAGCAAAACTTTCTGGGCATGAACAACATAGGCAAAGGCATAAATCAACCTTTGATTTTCCCTGAGGAGCAAAAGTCTTGAAGGACAGAACAATGTGTCAAGGGTCGACAAAAGTTACTCAGTTAAAAGTTGTTCTGGGGGCAAGGTTGTTTGCACCATAAATACAAATGGTGATAGGCGCAAAATAGTCAGGCTCTGATGTTGAGAAATAAGATCTCCAGAAAGTAATGACAGAATCTCCCGACAATTTGTACGACCATCGACGGAGTCAGTGTTTCTAACAAGTGTAATGGACGCAAAGTCAAGTCGCCCAAGAAATCAAGGCCACAAACTGACCACCATTTTAAAACTAACAAATTTTTCTTTGTTCAGAACAGGAAAAAAATAATTTTAGGAAACAGTTCGTGGAAAGACAAACACCACCAAGTGAAGGTCTCAAATACTTAGTTTTCTTCTAATATACATGTAATCATGTTATTCTTAGTTTCATTATAGGGAATCAATACCCTATTTGCAACACAGGGTACCACATCCCCTGGTCATATTACTTTCTACCTACAAGGGGTACGACATTCCCTAGTAGAATCTCAGTGAGCCATGAGCCTCACCTTATTTCCAACACAGGGTACTACATACCCTGGTTGCATTTCTTATTGCTAACATAGGGTACTACATCCCTTAGTTGCATTTTTTTCCTGCCTACATAGGGTACGACTTTCCCTAGTAGAATCTTAGAGAGCCAAGAGCCTCATCAACTAGGGTACGACATTCCCTAGTTGCATTTCTTTTGCCAACATAAGGTACGACATTCCCTAGTAGCATCTCAGAGTGCCACGAACTTCATCTTATCACCAACACAGGGTACTACATCCCCTGGCTGCATTACTTTCTGCCAACATAGGGTACGACATTCCCTAGTAGCATCTCAGTGGGCCATGAGCCTCACCTTATTTCCAACATAGGGTACTACATCCCCTGGTTGCATTTCTTATTGCTAACATAGGGTACTACACCCTAGTTGTATTTTTTTTCTCTTCCTACATAGGGTACGACATTCCCTAGTAGAATCTTATAGAGCCAAGAGCCTCATCTTATTGTCAACACAGGGTACTACATCCCCTGGCTGCATTACTTTCTGCCAACATAGGGTACGACATTCCCTAGTAGCATCTCAGTGGGCCATGAGCCTCACCTTATTTCCAACACAGGGTACTACATCCCCTGTTGCATTTTTTATTGCTAACATAGGACTACATCCCCTAGTTGCATTTTTTTTCTGCCTACATAGGGTACGACATTCCCTAGTAGAATCATAGAGAGCCAAGAGCCTCATATTAGTGTAAACACAGGGTACTACATCTCCTGGTCGCATTATTTTCTGCCTACATAGGATACGACATTCCGTAGTAGCACCACAGAATGCTGAAAGCATTATCTTATTTCCAACACAGGGTACTACATTCCCTGGCTGCATCTTATTTCCAACACAGGGTACTACATCCCCTGGCTGCATTTATATTCTTCCTACATAGGGTACAACATTCCCTAGTAGAATCTCAGCGAGCCATGAGCTTCATCTTATTTCCAACACAGGGTACTACATCCCCTGGCTGCATTACTTTCTGCCAATATAGGGTACGACATTCTCTAGTAGCATCTCAGAGTGCCACGAGCCTCATCTTATTGCCAACACAGGGTACTACATCCCCTAGCTGCATTACTTTTTGCCAACATAGGGTACGACATTCCCTAGTAACATCTTAGAGTGCCACAATCCTCATCTTATTGCCAACAAAGGGTACTACATCACTGGTTGCCTTCCATCATGCTAATATAGGGTACGACATACCCTATTGTCAAAAAGCAAAAGAAAAGGAGTCCATTTCTCTTCCAATTCTTTATTCAGCAATAGCAAAGATAGTTTAATTTCAATAACACACAAAAATTTCCTAGTGCAAAGTGGGGCAGAAAATTTTGTTTGTTTTGTTTGTTTGTGATGGCTTGTAGGTTTTTCTGCAAAGCACGGATTGGATGTGCAAAAATAAGATTCCAGCTCTCGCCAGAGAAAGTGGAACGTTGGATCTCAATACCAGCCGAACAAGCTTTGGCATAATGCATGCAAAGACAAGGGATCTCAAGATCCATCTTCTCATCATCTAATCAAGAAATAGGCCTGTGAGAATATTTCCTAGTATGTTGCATCGAGAACATCAAGTTTCAGTCTAAAGTCAATGGGGGAAGCAAGTCAAGAATCAAGACAAGACTCCAGATGGCATTTAGATAGGAATTTTGTAACTCTTAGATTTCAAAAGTAAGTAATTTTCTTTTCATTTTGATGCAATAGTAGGAACCGCGGATCGGAACCTCGACGGAACTTCGCTCGACTCTCCATCTAAGCATACTCATCGCTCTATTTGAACTACATGTGACCTGATTCCCCCTCTAACCCGGGATATGTAGGCTGCCTAAAAACAAGGCTCAATGGCAACCCCTTCTTTTCTTTTCTTTTCTTTTCCCTTTTAAATAATAGTGAGGTCAAAAATTAGTCACCTTGTTCATTTTCTTTGCCGGAAAACTCTTCATGTTTCCAAGCAAAGAGGGGCATGCTGTGAACAACTAATTTTTTACCACACCCAAATTATAAATTATTTTAGAGTAAATATTTTTTTTTTGGGTCTAATCTTGATGTTTTAAATTTTTATCTTACTCTTAATAGATTTTATATATATATATACTAAAACGTAACCAACCCATTACACCATGTTCCCCTCAAACCCCTCATTTTCTCAACTTTCCCCCACTCACACTCCCACATCCCCACCTCCTGAGACCGAAGCCACCCACCATTGATAATAGGAGCATATTTACAGTTTGGAGGGGCATCAAAAATTGCTAGGATTAACGTTATATAAGAACCTCTAAAAGGAGCAAAAAAAGTAGTTAGTGGACAGATGTTGAGACTCGAACCCCCATCTATCAGAACCCTGGCAATGAATTTGTCCTCAAACTACAATGTGATATGCAGTGCCCTGTTATGACTTAATCCTTCCGGTGGCAGTTGTCTTCATGAAAAGTGATCTTGTGGCTTTCCAACACTTGCCCCACCATGTTGGCCATCTCTCCGCTGGTGATGTTATTGGGTACATAGGCTTCATTCAACACCTTCATCAAGGCATTCCTATGCGCCTCAGAGTTCTGTAGCAATGATAAAATGGATATTTGAGCAGGGGTTTTATTTAGATGATCAACCACAGAATATTCTCTCGTCTACACCTTTCTCCAAAGATCATCTGGGCCAGTCTCAATGACATGCGGCTTAGAAGCGGTTGCTTGTTCCTCCCAAATGCTCGATGTGAACAACTAATTTTTGACCACACCCAAATTATATATTATTTTAGTGTAAATATTTTTTTTGGGTCTAATCTTGATGTTTTAAAGTTTTATCTTACTCTTAATAGATTTTATATTATATATATACTAAAAGTAACCACCCCATTACACCATGTTCCCCTCAAACCTTTCATTTTCTCAACTTCCCCCCACTCACACTCCTACATCCCCACCTCCTGAGACCAAAGCCACCCACTATTGATAATAAGAGCATCTTTACAGTTTGGACGGGCATCAAAAATTTCTAGGATTAACGTTATATAAGAACCTCTAAAAGGAGCCAAATAAGGGAGGGGATTCCCTAAAAAAAAACTTAGGCTGGCTAGGAATATAGAACTATAGATACAGTAGTAAGAACGCACAACGGCACTGAACCAAACATAGAACGTTTGCACCTCCATTTCACTCACCCCATTCATAGCTCGTGTCTCTCTTTCTCTTGATACAAAAAAATAAATCAATGTATTTGTGTGTATATACAAGGAAAAACAAGAAGGAAAAAAGTGTTGAATGCTCTGAATTCCCAAGATAGAAACCAATGTAGTTAGTTTCAATGAAGATCCCAAAGGAGTTTATGTCATTTTAATTTGAAGACGGAGTTCGAGATTTCATTCGCGGTTCCGAGTTCGAGGTTCTAAAATAAAAAGTTAGCGTTGCTATCGTCTAACTTTGGAAATCAGTAGATTACCCGTGGTGTTATTTTATGTAATCTCCGCAAAAGGTGACAATCAATTCTTTCTTATCAATTAAAAGCGCTACTGACTTGAAACATGATATGGTTTCTTGCTATTATTTTTTAGAAAAGTAGACGTCTCTGAGAAAACTTATTTTAGAGTTATGGTTTCAATTATATACTCATAAACGTTATGCTTTGCTTGTTTGGATCTAACTATTACTTAGTGAATATGTTTGTTGAATTACACATGCTATGACCATGATAAAACATGTTATGTTAGTGAACATGTTTTTTTGCATTGTCTTTTCATAGAATAAAGTAGGAAATTTAAGATGGAATTTTGATTATTAAGTGGTGTAAATATAATTATGTCAATAATGTAAGGATTTAATGCAATGTAATAAAAAAATTTCCTTTCATTTCGTTCTCTTTGATTTATTTTGTCACGACCCAAAATCCATAAGGTCGTGATGGCGCCGGACATCATCGTCAGGCAAGCCAATCATTAATTAATCGAAATAGTTTTCGATTTTAACATTTATGAAAAAAATATTTCCTTTCACTTTATTTCATATTAACTAAATAAAATTCTGCTAAGCAAAACAATGCTTTAAATATTACCCTTTAGCAAATATATCCCAACACATCCCAGAATCCGGTGTCACAAGTACATGAGCAATTTCAAAGAATTTATACAATAATCACAAAGCCTGTACGAAATACAAATTGGACTAGGAAATTTAAAATGAAAACAAATACAGAACGAGGGAGACTCTGTCAGCTGCGGATCGCCTCCAGATGATGCAGCTCGCCTAGGTCTCCGAATCCTCCACATTGCTATGAAAGTACTTGTGCAATAAAAATGCACAGCAAGTGTAGCATGAGTACAAAAACAACATGTACTCAGTAATTCGCCCGCCTAATCTCAGAGAGGTAGTGACGAGAGGTCGAGTTAGACACTCACTAAGGGCCAACAAATTAATTAACAACATATGATGAACACGGTAGGCATGTAAAGGTAGTAAAGCAGCATATATATACGGCACTGAGATCCAAGTAAATACTGGAAGTAAACAAACAGTTACCACTTTCTCATTCTTTTCCAAAATATCTTAAATAAACAATTTCCTCTTTGTTTTCCCCCAAATATCATATCACTTCAAAAATCGCGAAAAACATTTAACAATTTAGCATGCGCATACGGGATAAGGACAACCGGCCTGAGCCATCATAATAATCATCTCTGTGCACTGCTGAGGGTCGAACGGCCCGAACCATAACATTTCTTTCAATCTCGCTGTGGCGTACGGCCCGCTCCCATGAGAGTGGGGCAAATAACACTTCGCTCGTAGAATGTAAATTGCGAAGCGGTCACATGCAGTCATGTACAATCAACAGTCCACCCCAACTACGTCGGAAAAACAAATACTCAAGTAAATGACAGATTTCTCTTTTGAAAACCACAAAATAGTATTTAAAGCCTTTTTCGAAATTCACTTGCCAAGGTTTTATAATGTTTAATAACATAACCTTATCCGAGAACACAATTGCCCGCGAAGGTCAATTCTCTTTTTAGATGCTTAAGAAAATAAACTCTAATCTTCTTTAGTCATTCAATTACAATTTCAACTATATTAGCAGTCTAATATTACAGACAAGATCACAGGTACAACAGGTAAGGCATGCTAGTGGGTCCTAGGCTACCCGGACATGGCATAATAGTAGTTATGCACGGGCTCCCGTCACCTCATGCGTACGTAGCCCCCGCAGATAGTCACACATACTTAATTAGTTCACCTAGGGGGACAATTCCCCCTCCAAAGTTAGAAAGGAGACTTACCTCGCTCCGAAATTCCATAATCGGCTTCCAAGCCCTTCTGACGACTCTAACGGACACACATCGCCCCAAAACTATCCAAATAACGGAAAACTAATGAAAACATACTCTAATATTTGCAACAATTCCAAATTATATAATTTCCCAACCCCACTTAGTGAAATGACCAAAATGCCCTCAGGCCCACGTGCCCGGAATCCAAAATTTCTCAAAGGTATAATCTACCCATAGCTCCACTAGTTCAAATATACAATTTACTCTACATTCCATGCTCAAATTCGTGGCTAAAAATCCAAATTTCCATTTTCTAGGTTTCTTTAAGATTCCCCAATTTCCATGTCTAATTCCATGCATATACTTGTATTTAACTTTGAAAACATGAAGGAGTTACTTACCTTGACAAATGCATGAAGAAATCCTCTCTTTGAAGCCTCCCAAGATCGCCTAAACCAAAGAAGAAATGAAGAAATGACCAACAATTCACGGTTTTAAAACATTCTGCTCAGCCTCGATTTCGCACAGGTGCGACCAATCTCCCGCACCTGCGGCTCCTCAGCTTCAACCCAAAATTGCACCTGAGCCCCGCAACCCGCATTTGCGACCTCGCAGGTGCAGAAATACAATCACACATGCGCTCCCAGCCGGACCATCTATTCTTCGCACCTGCGGTGCCATAGCTGTACCCGCGGCTCCGCACCTGCGGCCAAAACCTCGCAGGTGCGGTCACACCAGATGACAGCAATTCTAGCCTTCTTCAACTTCAAATCTTGATCCGTTAGCCACCCGGAATCCACCCGAGGCCCCCAGGACCCCGTCCAATTATATCAACCTGTTCCAAAACATAATGCGGACTCGCTTGAGGCCTCAAATCACGTCGAACAACATCGAAACCACGAATCGCACCCAAATCCCAATTTTATGAACTTAGAAATTTCCAACTCCTACATCCGATGCCGAAACCTATCAAATCACGCCCGATAGACCCCAAATTTTGCAAACAAGTCATATTCAACCTTACGGACCTACTCCAATTTCCGGAATCGCATTCCGACCCCGATATCAAAATTTCCACTTCCGGTCGGATTTCTCAAAAGCCTTCAAATTCCTATCTTTAGCCAAATGACTTCAAAATGACCTACGGAGATCCAAATTCACTTCCGATCGCGCTCCCAACTCCAGAATCACCATACGAAGCTATTCCCAGACTCGGAATCCCAAACGAACATCAATAACTCTGAAATGCACTTCAAGACCAAATTTATGAAATTCTTCTAAAATGCTAACTTCCACAATATGCACCGAAACGCTCCCAGGTTATCCAAAACCCCGATCCGGACATACGCCCAAGTCTGAAATCATCATATGAATCTGCAGGATCCCTCAAATCCTGATTCTGAGGTCGTTTACTCAAAATTCCAATCTTAGTTTAGTCTTCCAACTTAAGGCTTCTGAAATGAGAATTTTCTTTCCAAATCAACTCTAAACTTCCCGAAATTCAATTCCGACCACACCTACATGTCATAATACCTGAAACGAAGCTGCTCACGACCTCAAACTGTTGAACGACGCGCTAGAGCTCAAAACGACCAGTCGGGTCGTTACATATTTATTTAGTTTATTTTTTTAATCTTGTTTGTAATTTAATTATAAAGTTTCATAAATGCTTTACGCATCAGTTGAACGCCAAATCCATTTCCACTATCAACAAATTTAAACCTAGCAAATTTTAAGTTGGACCCTGTTATGTTTTGATCTTATCATCTTTTGATTTTAATGCGAATGACCACCTTAATTGGGAAAAAAATAATAAGAAAATGTACAAATAATTGAAATACTCTAAAACGGTAGAAAACCTTAGACGTTCTTTAAATATTAGCCAATGTGTTCATACCCAAACTTTGGATTGATTTGCTTAAATAATAAAAGGATCATATGTGCATTTCGCGTCTCGGTGCCTTCAAATTTAAAATAATTATGTTATAACCATGTGTACATTCCGTACCTTGGTTTAACATTTAATTTCAAAGAAGTACCTTGTGTGTGTACCACATTTGGGTGAACACAATTAATAAAATATAACAATTAATTAAGCGGTAACAAATAAGCCATAATCAATAAAATATAAGAATAATAAAAAATTGATTTAAGCCTTACATTAGTCAATAAAGCGGCCGTGCTAGAACCACGGGACTCGAGGGGTGCCTTACACCTTCCCCTCGGTCAACAAAATTCCTTACTCAGTCTTCTATTTTGTAAACCATGAATTACGAGTCAAATCTTTCTTTTGATAAAGGATTCAATAAAAGGTGACTTGGAACACCAAAACTCAATTCCAAGTGGCGACTCTAAATAATAAATAATCCCTTTTCAAACGTAACTTCAATTGGAAAAACTCTTATAACTCAACCACGTAATAGGGTTGTGTGGACATAAGAGAGATGTGACACTCGGGTGTATAAATCTTACCAGCTCTTGTCATGCCTTGTGTTGCACCTGTTTCTTCCATTTTTGACTTTCCTTTACTTCTTGCTTCCGCAACATAATCCCAAGGTATAGCATTAGACTTAAAAGACGGTGTAGGTGCTACCATTACGATGAAGGGTGTTGTCACTTCAACCTCAAACGGAGTTGGTGTGGCTACCTCAACCTCAATCGGTGTCTAATTTTGTACCACAATAGGTGTGAGAGTGAATGGAGATGTTTTAGGATTATACCCTTCTCGAATGAGTCCAATTGACCCTTTCGATTCCCATTTTTCATCGGTCTCTATCACGTTTACCCCTTCACCCCTATGATCTGGGAGAGGATTGTTACGGACATTGGGTGCAGCCTCCTTTGCCTGTATGACTTTGGTGTCAGTTAATGTCTGAATCTTATCCTTCAAATTGCAACATACATCAATAGTATAACCCTTCATGCCTGAGTGATAGGCACATGTCTTATTTGTATTAATCCACTGAGAGGAGTTTTCCATAGCAACAACGGGAATGGGAGTGACATAACGGCAGCCTTCGGTCTCTCGTACAGTTGTCTATGGGTTCGGCAATTGGGGTGTATTGTTTGGGTGGTATGCGGTTGAAATTCGGTCTAGGTTTTTGGTAGTTTTTGCAGGATGTTGGTGAATGATAGTATGCTGGTTAGGTGTTTTAAGTATGGTAGGTGGCGGCAGGTTGTTGGTATCTAGGAGGTGAAAGCTGATACATGGGTGGGGGTGTTTGGTATGTAAGAGGAGATTTTGGACCTTGTGCGCCTACTTCTTTCTTCTTGGAGATACCTCCTGACTGTAAGGCTTTATTTGTGGCTTGGAGTGCTTCAAAATTTGTCACCATTCTGCTTTTGATCCCTTCTTCTATTCTTTCTACCAACTTGATGATGTCAGAAAATTTGTAGTTTTCAATAACCATCAGTCTTTCATAGTACTGTAGATCCAGAGCTTTGACGAAGAACTTATTCATCTGTTCTTCTTCCATTGCTGGCCTTACTTTTGCAGCTTCAGACCTCCACCGAGTAGCATACTCGCGAAAAGTTTCTGTTGGCTTCTTCTTGAGATTCTGAATGTAGAAAACATCTTGTGAATTTTTTGTGTTAAACCTGAACCGATCCATGAAATCCAACGCCATGCTCACCCAATTAACCCATTTATTTAGGTTCTGATGATGTACCAAGACAGGGCGTCTCCAGTGAGGCTCCTCATGAACAACTTCATGAGGATTCTTTCATCCTTGACACCCCCTACAAGCTTGTCACAATACGTTCTCAAGTGCACCTTCGGATTTCCGTTCCCGTCAAACATTTCGAACTTAGGAGGTTTGTAACCCTCTGGTAGTTCTACATCTGGCTGAATACACAAATATTCATAATTCAAACCATCAATGCCTTTACCCCCTTCGACACTTTGAACTCTGCCAGTAAGTTTCTTGAGTTCTTCCTCCATGTTCTTGATGAGCAGGTCTTTCTCCGCGGATTCAGGTATGTATAGGGTCTGTTGTGGGGTATGGGGTAAGGTTTCCATGTATATGGGATTGCTTTGATGGACTCCAGGAATCTGGGCAGAGTGGTGGTCGTTGGTTGAGTTTTGGGGATCAGGGGTAGGTTGTGGTGCGTTTTGGAGTGTGGTAAGTGGTGGTTTGTGGATACTGAGTTGGATGGTGATGGTGCTGTGGAGGGGTAGGTACTTGTGGAGGATTAGGGTTTTGAGGAGGTGTGGCATATTGATGAGATACGGGAGGATTTTGCGGATTTTGGTTTTGTGTGTTTTAGGGAGGTGCCGTGTTTTGGGCGTTTGTGTTTAGTTGGTTAATGTCGGGAACGTTTAGGGTGCGGGAAAGGTTTGACAAGTTCTAGACCTGCTCAAGATCCCCTTATAGCTCCAATATTTCATGTTCCAGACGTAAGACCAAATCATTCTGCGCTGGAGTACTCCAACCATCTGAAGTTTCAATATTCTCTGCATAGGTAGCATTGTCTTTCCTAATACCGCTCATATCATCCATTTTGGCTTTTCCTTTATTCTTGGGATCACTTGGTGGAGGAGGAGGTGGAGGACCTCTAGATCTGGTGTGATATGCTGACGATGCCAGTATGCACGAACCAACCTTGGGGAATGGGAATAACCAAAAGAAAAGAAAAACGTAAAATAACCAAGTCAGTAAGGAGTATTAAAAGGATCTTTGCGATATTTAAACATGTATGCAATAAATGCGCATCCTAATTTGAGGGACCTCGTTGTGCCCGAGCTAAGCCTAAGCGACACATAGATTTGGAGAAAATTGATGCCAAGAATTGCGTCATTTCATTAATGCGAAAATGAACCAAATCCTTACTAAAACGAAAATAATGAGAAAAGTCACTAATGGCATTTTCCTTATTACAATCAAAATCTATTGTGTATAGAAAGCAGTGAAAACATTATTTCCTAAGCTACTTGGCCCAAGGGGGACCTTCTCCATGCTTGGCCTTCTTGGATCCATCAATCAAGTTCCCCAGGTCGCGCATATCCAATAGTAGGTAAGCCCTTGCTAGATGCCCTCCTTCATTTCCCTCCGTGTTCTGACAATCCAAGAGTCCCTTTCTCATCTTCCCTCAAGTTCTATTAGCCCTTGATCCAAATATTCCAACTTCTCTGTTGATTTAGTAGCAATTTATTTCCATTCGTTGATTGCTTCCATATCCACTTTGTGTTGTTCCAAATGACTAGCTTCAGACTCGAAGACCCTCTTGTGCAACATCTTATACTTGACTTGTGCTTCAACAACGTCGTCTATAACCCTATTTTTCAGATTAATCCCTGGCTTGACATCTCCTGCTATATCATCTACCAACCATGATGGGTAGAAGTACACATGGCCGACACGATACATGTCTGGCTCGATAGTATCGTTCTCCACAATGACCTTTTGATTCCACATATGCTGCGCCTCGAATTTGAACGGAATGACATTCCCTTTAAAGTTTTCTTTGTACTGGACCATGTTGGAAACCCGAGGTATAACCTGCTTTATTCCCGCTTACCTCATTACCTTTATAGGAGCATAAGGATAGATTCCTCTTAACTCGATCAACACTAGATGAGTGGTTTCTCTTGACCTGATGATGAACTCGCTGCTAGGGAACCATTCAAATGGTATGTATGACTTCTTCAGACAGAGTAACTCATCATTTTTCTTGAAACCCATCATTTTTAAGAAACCTCGGGGAGTGCGATTTTCTGGTACTAGTAAACCCGGACTGTCCCATGGCAGCCTAACGAAGCCTCCTATTTCCTCTAAGAGAGGAGTCATTTCAATGTCACCAATGCAGAAGAAAGCTCTTTTCTCATCCCAAAACATAGTGGCGACCTCAATCAATGCATTATTTGGCCGAATGTCCAATGAGGAGGGTAAATTTCTGAGGACCCTTTTCACATGATTCTTGTCACTAGGTGAGAGATTCTTCCACCAATCAAGCAACATAGGTGGGATGTTTTGAACCATGTCGAACCTGGGGACTTCGTGCCTCATTTTCTGCAAAACAAATAGAGGTAGCCCTTTCCCCCTCCGGATCTGATTGTTTACACATTAATGATCATCATACCGGCATGTTTTCTCCAAATAATGCACATAACGTGATGGTGTCCGTTGGATTATGGAAATATTGTCGGGCTTTGTACAAGGCTTATCTTAGCGGATTATCACGCAGACAACGTTCTAACCCATACTAGGTTTGACATGATGCATGCACAGTTGATATTGGAGCGAAGTTTCAAGAAGGGTCTAGACCGGTACTCTCAAGTAGACAACTTGAGAGGTAAAGGCACGGAACCGTTGACTGCACCGCTAATCGAGTAGTTTACCACAAATACGCCTTTCCAATTTAAAGGGTAATTTCGGAAGAGCGCAGACACTCATCAAGTGCCGCTATGGTATTAGTTGGGCATGAGTGGAATATGATGTGGATCATGCTTTATGCAAGGATAAATAACACATTGTCAAGTATTTGCATGATAAATATGTGAAAACAATAAACGCAACATTAAAATAAAACATAAAGGACGTAAAAAGAAAGAAGAAAAAAACAAGAAGTTAGTTCGTGAAATATAGGGAATATAATAAAGCAAGCGAGGGAGTAAGGATGGGGAGAGACATGATGTAGAAATTTTAAAACCAATGAAGAGCAGCTTAGAGCAAATGACTAAGAAAAGGGATACGCATGTTATGACCAATTTGAGCAAGGAAGGGTGGAGAAGAGAAGGGATTTTCATATTACCACAAATTCAAATAAAAGGAGAATAGGGGAGGGATATGCATGTAACAATGAATTAGACAAATAAAAGGAAAATAGGAGTGGGATGTGCATGTAGCATCAAATAAAAAAAACAAGAAGGAAGCACGTTTATCAAAGAAGACTAATTCATAAAAGCCAAATTTGCTATGGTAAGAGCCTAAGAGTCCCCAGCAGAGTCGCCATGCTGTCGCGTCCCCTTTTTCTCGCGAAATCGGGTTTCGACATGTAACAACTCTTTTAAGGAAGTAATAAAAGAGAAGATTCGCCACCTAATGATTTGTAAGGTGCGTTAGGACACATATTTTGCAAATGACTCTGGTTCAACTAGTTTACATCACCAAAGATTGGGTAAGGGCTCAAAATTACCTCGAAGGGAAGGTGTTAAGTACTCTTCGAGGTCCACAATTGTGGGTCCCGACCAAACTTGAATTATATGAATTAGTCGGATAAACAAAGAGAGATAGAGAGTACAAAGTTTGAGAATTATATTATAAAAAGATTTTTGAATAGATGAGTACAACTACTTGATTCAAACAGAAGAGAAATAATATTGGGGGGGGGGGGGGCTTTGTTTTTT
>ML429462.1:41598-71195 GCA_005239525.1 Nicotiana knightiana
GGGGGGGGGGTGCTATGTTTTTTAGCCTAAAGGATCACCCCGTGCAACATAAATCATATTTCGTAACTCCCTCGAGATGGGGTGTTACTTATATTATTCAAACGGCACAGACTATCATCTCCTGCTACACGATTACTATGTTAAAGTTGTTACCTAAAAGCGTTCTAATTCAACTATAAGTCGTACCCTATGCATGAATTATTCATCCCATACCTATGGTCCAGGAGGTATTGGACCTCTATTTTGGGTGTTTCTAGACCTCACTTAGGCTGCTAAGAAATTTCAGAACTAGGCGACATACAAAAACACGTTAGACTTCACATATAGGAAGTTAAGGCTCAAGTTTGCCTCCACACTTTAGCAACAAATGCATGCACGAAAATTTTTATGTAAAGCAATTCAAAATTAAGAAACTTAACTCTGTAGATATGATTTCTATGTGATAAGGTATCAAGGCATGTAAGCAGTTTCAGAGGCCAAGCGTTGCTCATAGACAAGATTATACAATTTGCAAGCTGATTAATGAAATCTTAGATTTTCGGTCATTAAGTCTATTGTGTTTAGGTGACTCGTGCAGTAAGGAGTAATGAAAAACCATTGGGGAAGAGCTCAGAATTACTTACGCTTATTGACAGCAGTACGAACAAGTAGTAAGAGGTATTTCAGAGGTCCGTTAGAATGAGCAGTTATACCATATAGGGAGGTTCTCTAGCAGTTGATGCTTAGCACTCTTTTTTTTTGGTAATTATGAATTTTATTACCAGGAAAATATTTACATAGTGCTCAGAACATCTAAAGTTGGACATCAGCCCCAACTTTAGCATACTTCATCTTCAGCCATGCAAGAAAATAGAAACTATAACTTATGCTTTGTCTACTAACCAAACTAACTAGGATAGTAATCAAGTTGTTCCAAGAGTGGTGCCAATTTATTCCTCATTCTTCCTTTGCAATGTATGTCTTGAATGATTTGCCTCACTATAGCTGCTGCTGGTCTGGTTTTTTATTGAAAGATTTTGTTGTTCCTATCCAACCAGGTATAGCACACACTTCCTGCTAGAGCCATACGATATATTTCTGCTTTGGCATTGTTTCCATAAGCATGTTTTTGAGCCCATTCGATTTCTTCCTTCCATCCCATAGCCTGACGTTGGATTCCCTGCCACTTGAGTATTTGTTGCCATACTTGAGATGTGGTTGGACATTTAAAGAACAAGTGTTCAACATCTTCTTCATCATTATCACATAATGTACATGTTGTGTCATATCCCATATCCCACTTCTTTAGTCTCATCTTTGTGTAAAGTATGTCTTGTATTGCAAGGTATAAAATGAATAACCATTTAGGGCTGCCCTGGTTATTGCATATCAATTTCCTCAATTGAACTTTAGGATATTTGTCTCTCATCTTATTATACATTATCTTTATAGCATATGTCTCACCCTTAAGGAATTCCTCTGTAGTTACTCCTGCATTCTCCAAGTATTTCTTAGTCTTTAGGATCTTTTGAATCAGCCAAGATTCTTGCGGAGCAGTGCTTTCCCACACTTGATTAACCTTTTTATAGTAGATATGCACCCATTGAATCCATAGCCTATCTTTCTTCTTGCATAAGTTCCAATAGTGCTTGAGTATGGAAGCTTTATTCTATGTGTATATGTCTACTATGTTGAGACCACCTGCTGATTTTGGCAAACAGATTTTGTCCCATGCTATTAGAGCCTTCTTTGAGCATTCATTATTCCCATTCCATAGAAATCTTCTGCATATTTGTTCAGTCCTCTGAATCACCTTCTTTGACAGTATGAAAATTTGGGACCAAAACTGCTGGATAGCTATAAGCACACTTCTGATCAGCTGTAATCTCTCTGCATACGACAACATCTTTGATGTCCATGAAGTTACTCTCCCTATCATCCTCTCTAGTAATGGATGGCATTGTCCAATGGTTAATCTTTTTGAGCTCAATGGGACTCCCATGTATTTGAAAGGTAGATATCCTACAGAGAAGCCTAATTATTGTATAATTTGTTGTTGAATCTGGCTTGGCACACCTCCAAAATAAACAGCACTCTTCCCTTGGTTTGCTATTAGCCCAGAAGCCAAAGAGAATTGCTGACCTTAGTTGTATTATGTTCAGTTTGTCACATCGAGGATGGTAGTTAAAATCTGGATTTCTGCCAGTGTTTTCAGTAATCTACTAAGGTATTCCATGGCAATCACAAACAGGAATGACGACAAAGGGTCACCCTGCCTTACTCCTCCCTTTGTAGTAAAAGGAACACTTGACTTACCATTAAGGATTACAGAGTATGAGACTGTTGATACACACACCATAATCCATCTTACAAATGTTTCTGGAAAATTTAGCGCATTTAGAACTTGTTCTAGGAACATCCATTCTATAAAGTCATAGGCTTTTTGCATGTCAATTTAGATCATGCGTCTTGGAGACACCTTTTCCTCCCATATCCTTTCACTAGTTCATGACTAAGGATAATATTATCTGTGATAACTCTACCAGGCACAAAAGCAGCTTGACTCTTATCAATGATGCTATCCATGACTCTCTATAGTCTGTTAGTGAGCATTTTGGAAATGATCTTATATAGTGTGGAGCAACAGGATATAGGTCTATATTGTTTCACTGATGTGGGGTCTTTTACCTTAGGCACCTAGGTAATAGATGTGAAATTTATCGGTTGATAGAGCTTCTTAGTATCAAAAAAACTCAAAACAACTTCAGTTACCTCATCTCCTATCATGGCCCATGCTTTCTTAAAGAATAGTGAATTAAAATCATCTATCCCTGGGGCTTTGTTGTCATCAATCCTCTGTAGTGCTTGCCAAACTTCTTCTCTGGTAAAAGGTCGGATAAGATGCATCTATTGTGCTCTTGACAGAATAGATCCCCTCTTCATAACATCTAAGTTTACAGCAGGCAATGTAGAATTTGCAGCCCCAAGTAAGCTCTGAGAAAAGCTTAGTATCTCCTCTTCTATCCCCTTTTCTGTTTGAACAATATCACATGTTGCATTAATAAGTGCTTTGATCTGATTCTGAGCTCTCCTATTCTTTATGCTGGCAAAAAAATAAGCTGAGTTAGAATCTCCTAGTTTGAGCCATTGGACTCTAGACTTCTTCTTATAGATGTTCTCCTGTATTAGATCTCATTTCTCCAGCTGCAACCTTAGCTCTTTTTCCACATCAAAATTATGGGGGTCCTGACTATATGTTCTCATCTGTTGTTGTAGCAATTGAAGATCATTCCTGATGCTTTTAATTTTGTCAAAATCCCAGAAAACTTCTTTGTATTTATTCCTTTCATTGCTTGTTTCATGTGTTTCAGCTTGAGCCATACTTTTTTCATGTACACTGCATTTGTATTTATCTTCCAATTATCTTCTACTATCTTCCCAAAGTTTGGATAATCAGCCAAACAATTCAGGAATCTGAATGGTCTTGGTGCTTTCTTCTGTTGTCTCCCCAACTCAATGCTTAAAGGTGAATGATCAGAAAAGTACGAGTCTAGGACATGAACTTGAATAGGAGGAATATTGTTCATCCATTCTCCATTTACTAATGCCCGGTCAATTTTGCTGAAGACATGGCTATTAGTCCATGTGAATGGTTTTCCTATTGCCTTTAGCTCAGTCATACCACCATCTTCTACAAATTCTCTGAAGTCTCTTATCTTATGATCTTGCACCATATTACCATGCATTATGTCCTCTACCTCAATTATAACATTGAAATCTCTCATTACAAGCCATGGTTCTTGTTGCCTACTTTCTATTTCCCTAAGTTTTCTCCATAACTCCTTCCTATCCTGCACTGTGTGTAGACCATAAACAGCTGTAAAGTGAAAGGTTATGGCAGTGTTAGGGAAGTTAATTGCAGCCTGTATGTATTGATTATGTATGCTGATCATTTTTATTTTTTGTTACACTTATAGGCATGATTTCTAATGATCAAGTTGAGACGAGTTGAAAGTTCAGAGACATTTTATTCCTATAGGCAGATTTTCTAGTGGCATGTAGCAATAAGAATGACTGCAGCATTTGAATTCATGTTTGCTAGCAAATAGCGTGTGTGTGTGCGCTTACCCAAATGACATGGTTTCTACAATGCTCATATAAATTGACAGCACATATAGCAAACACATTATTAAGTCATATAGGCATGTTATCTACTCATTTCATGTAAAAATTAAAATCTACCCCATTCTCTTTTACTAACACCCCAATTTTTTATAAAAAGATTATATATTTAAGTAACCATGTTACATAACAGTGAACATGCCCACAGTAGGCCCAAATAAAAATAAATACCCAGTATTGCTTGGGCCTTCAATATCTCTTACACAGCATACCCAGGCCTTCAACAAAGATCAAGGTTCAAAACACGACCCAAGGGTCCATAGAAGAGTCCAAACCAATTTACTTAACCACAAAACCAAGTGTTTCACCACTTGAAACAACCAATTCAAATACACAGTACATGACAGTGGAAGTGGAATAATAGGAATAGTTTTGGACGTTAAGGGAGTGACTAAGGAACAAGCCCCACTGTGTCATAGTTCACAAGGGCCTCAATTGGACTCTGAGTAGTGCTCACACTAGGGAGGCCAACGATAGAACCTATATAGCCTTGGCTTTCAGCTGGGTAAGAATGAGAATTCAGAATAGCATGAGTAGCAAGTAAGGAGAGTGGACAGTGATGGAGGGACATAAATTAAGGGATACACTTATACTTAAAATGGACATAGCCAAGTTGAACAAAACAACTAATCAAGTAGGCCAATAGGTTTAGTAGGATTTCCACATATAGCAAACTACCACATAGACAGACTCATATTGAAAGAATTGGGGGAAGAAACAGTTTTGCAGGATATACATAGATTATCATGTACAGATTCTTGATACTAAGCCAGTTGAAACCTAAAGGTTCAAATTAAGCTAAATATACATTTTAGTGCCATATTAATTAGTATTTAGACATGATGGGGACACACATTGTCAAAATCACTTAAAGGACAGGGTATCAAATGAACCAAAGGCATACCGGGGAAACATATTAACATAGAAGCAAGATCATAGTTGATAGAAAATAGTCTTAATAAAAATTGAAAAATATTGTATATGCAGGACTAACATTGTAGAGATTCAGAGTAGTGTGAGATAGCAAGCTCATACCAAATAGCACATGTAGATATTCTGGGATTGACCCAATAAACTAATTAACCAAAGAAGGCCTGAGTTATGCCATAAAACAAAATGATTCAAACAGGGAATGGAAAATAAGTTGAGGTAACTGTTAAGATCTCAGTCAATCACTAATGGCATAGGGATCATGATGGGTGACACAATAGCAGGGGGACATGTCATAATTAACACAGGAAGTTCTAGCACAAGTGTGAAGCATTCATTTATAGAGATTAAGGACAAGGAAAGTAAGCAGGTTTTAGGGAACATTCAGGCACCAATACACTGGTTAAACGAACTTAAGAGGGTCAGATTATCCAAGTTAGACTTAGGCAATCTCAGAACTAGCAGCATTAGGAGGAAGTTAAATGCTAAAGAGACTTAGAACACAGTAGAATTAACAGAATTGCACATCAAAATAATCTAGAAAATACATTAAGCCATGCATTTCAGGGGTGAGAACACATGTGAATCAAAGACACGTAGGTATGAAATAGCAAAAGTCAAGTAGCTTACCAGTTAAACGGACAACAATAAAGAACAAAAGATCCACAAGAACCCAGAAATATTGATGCGCCAAAGTTCCCAAGAGCTTCAAAAGAACCCCGGGCAATGCTCGCACCAAGAGAAAATTCGAACAGTAGACTCTCAGTGGCCTAGGATTTTAGCCGGCCAACACAAAGCACATAACAGGATAATGAAGGAATTAACAGAACAAGCCTCAAAATTTTAGTGAAATTATAGCTATTAAAAGTCTATCTCAAAGGGGAATGGGGAGGGGTTTATATAGCAGTAAAATTGGATGAACAAACAAGGAAAATAATTGATTAAACATAGATAAGGAAAGAAATCAAGTAAAGATGGACGAAGAAAAGGGGGAAATCTTGCATGCAAGTCAGTAGAGTAACAGGAAAGGAAAAGTATCAAACTCCAAACCCTAGTTAGGGTTTTAAACTCAAAATCGGCCAACTGGTATGAAGAATCCAGTTCATCTTACGTATATGGACGAGATATCATCCAGATCTTCAAGATTGAGTCGATTCTCATCCGATATAGAGGTGGTATTTGCCAAAATTAGGCAAATACATAAGTAATATTGTCACATCTCCTTTTTCCCCGATAGGGGTGGGATAATGGAGTTTTTCCATTAAAGTGACATAATTGAATTTGGGATTATTATTTAATTTCAGAGTCGCCACTTGGAATATTTATGTTTTCCCAAGTCACCGGTTTATTTTTAAAATCCCAAATCAAGGAAAATTTGACTTTTTTTAAAGTCTGCGAAACCAGAAAAAAACTAGGTAAGGAATTATGTTAACCCGGAAGAAGGTGTTAGGCACTCCCGAATTCCGTGTTTCTAGCACGGTCGCTTAATGATTCATACTTGACTTATTTTGTCTAATTACTCATTTTAGGACCTATGTTTATTTTTACCTTTTAACGCTATTAATCATTTGATTTGTCTAAAGAATTACCTTAATGTGAATTATGCATATGTATACCCTTTTTGGTTTGGTGTGTCGAAAATCATGTCACGTGTACGTGTACACAATTCACGACGTTTGGTTTATTTAAAAAAATAGTCAAAATCGCGCGAACACGTACCTTGGATTTATTTGAAATCGGGATCACGTCACGCGACCATGTACGCAATCACGATACTAGTTTAAAATATGCACCTAAGAGAATTTCTACGAGTATTTGATTAAGGAATTTTATTTACTAAGGGTGTTTGACCATGGTCACGCGAACATGTACCTTGGTTTATTTTGGTATCACAACTATGTCATACATGCGTGTACATAATTGTAATCATTTATAAGTACCTAAAGTCATGCTTCTGTCACTAATCCCATGTCGTATATTTTAGGTGTAAAGGTTCAACACTAATGCGAATTTGTCTATATCTAATAGGGCGTGTTACCTACAAACTGCTCATGAGGCCCAGATTTTTTAGAAAACTTGAGGCCTGATAAGGACTAAGTCCAAATGAACTCCGGCCCATGATTATGTTGTCCATTGTTTGGACTCTACCACTGAACCAATCCGAAAGAATTTGGGCATGTTTGAGTCCAATTGGACTCTGACCCAATTCAACATTTAATAATTCAAACACATTTGATTCAAAAAAAGGTTTTGGGCCTAGTAATGAGTCCAAATGACTCGGACCCAATATGCATTTGTGGACAAATAAATGAAATTCAAAAGATAAAAATTTTCGGGCCTGATGATAATGAGTCCAAGTAAACTCTAGCCCATTATATGTTTCTGAAGGAATTCTGAAATCAAATTTATAATGAAATTTATAACATTTGCTTATATTTCATTATCTTTCAAAGCAGAAATAAAAGAGTTTTGAATAAATCAAAAAAATTTCCCAAAATTTTGGACATTTTCCCTACTGATTTGCCTAAGTTTTTATTTTCCGGAATATAGGTTTTCAAACTTATTTGTATTTCAAAAATCTTAAGGTGTGATGGCCATTTGATCAACTCCTTTGATTTAGTAAAGAAAATCAAAACACAATTCCATAAACCTAATTGGTTTTGGGCCTGAAAATGCATTACGGTCACTTTAATCTACTTGGAAAATGCAGTAAAAATTATGACATTTTTTGCCGACTGAACTAATAATAAAACTGTCTATGGATATTTGATAGATTTTATGAAAAATGATCTATGTGATACTATTTCATACGAACATACAGATTTTATGAGTATATGACTCTTTAAGCGGGTTTTGTAATTTTCAGAACACTTTCAAACTAATAGATTTTCCTAAAACAGTTTAAATGAATTTGTAACATAACTTTCAAAACAACTTCAAATTAACATGGTTCATACAACATTCAAACTAGTGCAGATTTATCAACAAATTTCAGCCATGATTTAGCAAAAAGAAAAAAGAAAGGAGCTTTACATCTTGTTAAGAAAATACCTTGACAGCAGCACGAACACAAACAGATAAAGAACATAAGTCTCTGAAAAGTTGAGTAAGAGCAGCAACAAGAAAACCCAAGCAAGAAATCAAAACCAACTTCCAAATGAAAACCCACAAATCCAGAAGACAATGTGAAAAAACTAGTAGGAGTTCTTTGCTACCAGTGAAAGAAAGAGACTCCAGCTTTCTATTTTAGGTTTAAAACGTGTCTCTGTTTTCAAGTTTAAAAAGAAATTGGTAAGAATCTTTGTGAAATCTGAGAATGTGAAAAAATTATGTGTATCTGAATCTCAGGATCCCCCCTTTTCCTTTAGAATGAAAAGTTTGAATGTATTTATAGAATGAGGAGGTGAAAAGGGATGAGAATTAAGGCCCATAGAATCTGTCAGAATTTCCTATAAATTAGGGAAAATGGCATCTTCTGTACAGAAATGGACAGCTGTCCAGTTTCTGGAACCTTCCTTATCTCAGAAAATGGACAAGTGTCATATTTCCGGATATTTTCGGATATTATCCTTTTTCCTACTCAGCATTGGGACAGTTGTCCTTATTTTTGAAAGTTCTAGCACTTTCTAGAATGATTTTCAGAATTAGGTTTCCAAAATCGACCTTTAAAGGTCTTGGAATTACCTCAAAACCAGATTGGTTTTGGGCCTAAGTCGAATGACTTTTAGCCTGAAGAGCCCAGCTCTTAATCTTTCAAAGCTATGGGCTTGTCCATTTAGCCAGGCCCAATAATAATAAAACAAAAGCTATGGGCCTATCTATTTATCCAGGCCCGATAATAATAAAAAAACAAAGGCATGGGCCTGTCTATTTAGCCAGGTCCGAACCATTAACAACACTAAATATAGATATAATAAACAAAATGAAACAGAAAGAAAGAAATGTAACACTATATTTATACATATATATTATCTACTTTTATCTTCATTAATCCGTTTTAATTAATTGATTATTGAACGAAATAACAAATATAATACTAAGCGAATATAATTACCATAACTTTATATACATTTTTTAATTAAGTCCGACATTAGTTAATTAAATCCGATTTTAGCCAAATAACGGAATAAATAATAACAATTACATAATCCGAATAATAAATAAAAAATAATGCGGGCAGGATAAAAATAAAGAAAAATACGTAATAACAGAAAAAATAAAAAAAGATGCATGGACAGAAAAATAAAAATGCGAGCAGAAAAAATTTAAAAAAATACGAAAATAAAATGCGGGAAATAATAACGGAAATGAAATAAATGCGGAAATAACATAAAATAAATAAATTAAAGGATCTAACCATGAAAAGACCCTCAAGCTAAGACTCCCGTCTAGTATTTTAAGATCCTTGATGGGAGATCTTCGCTAGAGGATTTCTTTGCTGCTAGGAAATAAAAAGGGGTAAATCTTAGGGTTTTGGCATTTTTAGATCTAAGATTTATCGATTTTGGTGGGGTTTTGGGGATTTGGTTGGTAGGATGAGGTTTAGGAGGATGAAAGGAGCGTATGGTGTTAATTTGGGGTTTTTTGGAGGTTAGCCGCCGCCGATGGAGAATTCCGGCAGGCGGCGGCGCCTTGGGAAGGGGTGGCGGCGGAAGTGGGGGTGAGAGTGAAGGAGGCGGCTAGGTTTAGGGTTGGGGGAGAGAGATGTAACGATCCAAATTCCAACTCAGGTCGTCATGGCGCCCAACACCGGAGTCGGGCAAGCCAACACCAGTTTACTAGCGAGATTACTTTACTTATTTAAATATTTAAGTACTTGTCAAATTTTAGATTTAGAAATCATTTAAAGAAAATGGTCAAGTGAATGCAACTTGATTAAATAAACTCAAAATATCGTTCCCATCATATGTAGTATAGCAAAAATGTTAGAAAACCAACTACGTGTGACAAGACCTAGTGTCACAAGTCCACAGGTGACTAGTGGAATATACAAAGTAGATAAAATAAATATACAACCGTCTGAAAGGGGTAGACAGAAATATCAAAAGAAATAGCAGAAACTCCATTATGTTGTTGAGGAATGCTCGAGAGAGCAACTCACCGTGTAGTCTAATCCAGAAAGTAGTCTCACGATCGCGCTCTGATATGATAACCAGATGCACCAGCCTCAGAACCTGTACAATTAAGTATAGAAGTGTAGCATGAGTACATATAAACAAATATGTACCCAGTGAGTATCCCGTCTAAACTCG
Organism: Nicotiana knightiana; assembly: GCA_005239525.1. Taxonomy (NCBI): domain Eukaryota; kingdom Viridiplantae; phylum Streptophyta; class Magnoliopsida; order Solanales; family Solanaceae; genus Nicotiana; species Nicotiana knightiana. Next base: position 51,942 of record ML429462.1, read on the forward strand.
AAGAAGTAGTTACGAGGGGTAGACGTATTACTCACTAGGGTCATTAGCAATAATATAATTAGACAGATTTAATCAGGGTTAGTAATTATGGAAAATCAAGTAGACATGGAATATCAAGTATATGAACTACCACCTACCGCAAGTGCCAAATAACAACTATAATAAAATTCCAAAGTCCCCTTTCACATAGAACAATTCATTTGATAATAATAAAAAAAACTCTCAGTCAAATACATAGCATATAGTATGCCGAGGCGTACGGCCGAAGCGATGCAAAAATTAAAAGTGCACTGCCGAAGGGTCGAACGGCTCGAACCATAGATGCATCTATTACCCCGCTCACGAATCGATCATGCGACGCGGTTGACATAATACAAGGCTACCCCACTCACGAATCATACATGCGACACGGGTGCTCGTATACATAGAAAGAATCATCAGGAAAGTCAGGAAATATAGAGTTCACACTTGGAAAACAAGAATAATGGCAACAACAAGATTTAATGTAACCTTCCATTTTCTCATGCTAGTTCAAGGATAATAATCGACTAGGAAAACATGCAGGGATACAAGTAAGGCATATAAGCATGCTTGTGAGTCCTAAAGACTACCCGGCATAACATAGTAGTAGCTATGCACGGACTCTCGTCACCTCGTGCGTGCGTAGCCCCCGAAAATAAGTATAATTCAATCATTTATAATTACCTATGGGGATAATTCCTTCTTACAAGGTTAGAAAGGAGACTCACCTCATGCGGAACCTACTTCTCGGACCAAGAACGCGCCCGAAACTCCAACCTCTACACCTGAGGACTCGAAACTAGTCAAATATTATATAAATACGTTAATATACACTCAAAAGTATGAAATTCTCTTACTAGCTTAGCTAATTCATCATTCTTGAAGAAATCCCAAAATATGCCTCCGGGTCCACATGCTCGGATTCCGGAAATTTTCGAAGAAAACACTCACTCATAGCCTAAGGATCATTAATATATAGTTTTTGTAGGATTTCACGATGAAAAAGTGGTGAATTTCTCTAAAGTTCATCATCCCTAGGTTTCCACTCTAACTCCTTTGATTTACACTAATTGGGTGTTAATCTACCTAAGATTAATGTAATAAACTAACATTTAAATGGAAATTACTTACCTCTTAGCAGCTAGGCCAAATACCCTCTTGAAAGCTCTCAAAATCGCTTATGGTGTGGAAGAAATGGTGAAAAATGGTTAAGTCCCGAATTAAATGGGCTCACTGCCTTCAGTGACCTCGCACCTGCGGCTCGAGAGCCGCACCTGCGTTCTCGCACCTGCGAGCCAAGGCTCACACCTGCGGAATTTGGCAAAGGGACTGGGGATCGCACCTGCGGAGGGGTTTCCGCACCAGCGGACCCGCTCCTGCGGAGAAAGGTCTGCACCTCCGATCTAGGCCTTCTCCCTTATGGGTCGAACCTGCGAGGCCTTGATCGCAGGAGCGGTCTCGCACCTGCGATCTGGGAAACCGCACTTGCGGTCACACCAGACCTGGTGCACCAGCAGCTGAAGCTGCTAGTTTTTTGCCCCGTTTGGTGTCCGGGAGACACCTGGGCCCACCCGAGCCCCCGCACAATTATAACAACAAGTCCTAAATCATATTAAGGACTCTCTAGAGCCTTAGGAACACCCAAAACCACGCTAAAACTCAAAATCACTCCTCAAAACCCCTAGAATCAAACTTAAGAATTATCAAGTTCTTGAATTCGGTTTCAATGCGCCAAACCGACCTATACTACTCGGAATGACACCAAATTTTTCAAGCAAGTCATAAATGACATAACAGAACTATTCCCGATCTCGGAATTCCGTTCGGACCTCGATAACACAAAAACACGTTCCAAACCAAATTATGAACTTATGGAAACTCTATTTTTGCTATTTGGCGTCGAAACGCTCCCGGGTCATCCAAAACCCATTCCGGACATACGCACAAGTCCGAAATCATCATACGAAGCTACTGGAATCAGCGAAACTCGATTCCGAGGTCGTTTACTCAGAATGTTGACCGAAGTCAAACTTGGCCTTAAAAGCCAATCTTAAGGAACCAAGTGTTCCTATATTACTCTATACACTTCCGAATCCCGAACCACCCATCCTCGCAAGTCATGAATCACTGAAAGCCGCTACGGGAAGTCTTATTTATGAGAACGGGGTCCGAATATGCAAAACGACCGGTCGGGTCATTACAAGAGATGTGAGAGAATGAAGAGTGTGGAAATGAGGGGGTGAAGATTTTAGGACATTTTTATATTTAAAAAGTGGGGGTTCCGGACCGTTGGATCTATTCGAGATCAATGGTCAAGATTTATTGGGGAGATGGGTATGGATCAGATTTTTTTAAGGGTTGGGCTTGGATTTTGAGATATTTTTGGGATTGGGCTTAGATTTTGGGATATTTTTGGGATTGGGCTTGGTGTTCAAGACTTAGCCCAATCCGATTTTCTTTTAAGCCAATTAACCTCTTTTAAATCTAAATAATTTTGATTAAACTCTAAATTGAATACTAAATTATCTCAAATTGTAAAATTACACTAATCATCTATTTATATTATTTACACGATTAGCTGATCTTAAATTTAAAGAAACACTACTTAATTTATTACTAAAAACTAAAAATAATGTTAAGAACAAACAATTTGTTAGATTTTCTTTTAATGAAGCAATTAATTATGTAATTAGGCATTAAATTAAATTAAGATCCTAATAATGCAAGATGATTAAAGTTTAAATATTTTCATAACTTTAGTAAAATGAAAAAATGCGACTAAAAATGCAAATAATTCCAAATAAATACCAAAAAATCCTAAAAAATAAAAAATCTACAAAATAAGACTACTTTATTTATTAATTTTATAGGAGTATTTTAGTAAGGTAAAAATTACATGCTCACAAATACCAAAATCGCGTAACCAGTACCCAAAGGATCCATATATGGGAAACAAACAAAGGTCGAATCTCATTATTAGTGGGATTAGGAGAGAAAATTAAGGGGAGGCGGCTAGGTTTTTTGTGGAGAGGAGAAGAGAGAGTGTGAAGGCAGTTGTAAAGAGACGAAATGGGTCTTTAGGGTTTAGGTGGGGAAGTAACTAAAAGTGGGGGGACGAACAAGGACCGTTGATCTTGAAAGATCAACGGCTGGGATTTAAAATGAACAGGGCGGGTCGATTGAAATGGGTACCGACCGGGTTTTGTAAAGGGGTCGTTTGGCTTTGGGCTGGGAGGTTCTGGGCTAAGGTATTGGGCCATTCTTGGTCTGAAAATTGATTTAAAATTGGGCCAGCCTTTAAACATACATAATTTAGCAAAATAATTTATAAAATATTTAGTAAATGAGTAAAAATATTTTTATGCACTAAAAATGATTGAAAATAATGACTTAGAGTTATAAAAATATAAAATATTATTTTGACACAAATAATATAAATAAAAAGCGTTTGTGTATGAATATAGGCCAGTATTACAAAATTAGATAAATAGCTTAAAAATTCTAATGTAATTATATGAAATGAAGTAAAAATATTTGAAACATCTATTATAGGTGTAAAATAATAATTTTAGGTGACTAAGTCATCACAAAGATAATTTAAAGGGATAATTACTAAATATTTATATGATTTAAATGCAAGAAAATTAATTTAAAGATCTAAAAATCATAGAAAAAATGCTTGTATAGATTTGTGAACTAAATAGTGATGAAAAATGCTATTTTGAACGTATGTGTGTGTGTGTGTGTGTGTGTGTATATATATATATGTATGTATTAAAAAATATAAGGTCAAAATTGGGTATCAACCGAGATTTTGACTACTTATTAGCACCTTTTTTACTTTCGATTTAGTCCAAAAGCATTTAATTATGTTCCGAAAACTGATAAAATTTGCTTAAATGCAAGAATGGTGGGAAATGAGCCTCGAAGATGAAATCAGACTCAAGAAGGAGTAAATTAAACCAAGGACAAAAAACAGGAACAACAGCTCTAAAGTGCGGACCGTAGATTATCATTTGCGGCTGCAGATTGTGAAGCAAATCTAGCAGAAGACCTGTGAGAAGTGCTATCCGCACATGAAATGTGCGGCCGCAGAAGCAAGGCAAGGCCGAAGGTTCAGAGAACTTGCAATCCAAGTTACATGGAAGTGCCGCCGCAGAAGATCAACTATGTCACGACCCAAAATCCATAAGGTCGTGATGGCGCCTAAAATCATCGTCGGGCAAGCCAATCATTAATTAATTGAAACAATTTTCTGTTTTAACATTTATAAATATTTTCTTTCACTTGATTACGTGTTAACTAAATAAAATCGGTTAAGTAAAATAATAATTTGAATATTACACTTTAGCAAATATATCCCAACACATCCCAGAACCCGGTGTCACAAGTACATGAGCAATTTCTAAGAATTTTACAATTTCTACAAAGCTTGTACGAAATACAAGTGGACAAGAAAATTAAAATAATGTAATACAGTATGAGGGAGACTCTGTTAGCAGCGGATCGCCACCGGATTGTAACGACCCGACCGGTCGTTTTGCATTATCGGACCCCGTTCCCCTAAATAAAACTTCCCATAGCAGCATTTTATGATTTATGACTTGCGGGGACTGGTGGTCCGGGATTCGGAGGTGTTTTGGGTGCAATAGGAACAATTGGTTCCTTAAGGTTGGCCTTTAAGGCCAAGTTTGACGTCGGTCAACATTTTGGGTAAGCGACCCCGGAATCAAGTTTCATCGGTTTCAGTATCTTCATGTGATGATTTCGGACTTAGGCATATGTTCGGATTGGGTTTCTGATGACCCGGGGGCATTTTGGCGCCTAATATTGAAATAAGAAGTTCCTTAAGTCCACATTTTGGTTTGGGACATGTTTTTGTGTTTTCGAGGTCCGAACGGAATTTCGAGACCGGGAATAGTTTTTTTATGTTAATTATCACCTTCCTGCAAAATTTGAGGTCATTCCAAGTAGTATAGACTTGTTCGGCGCAAAGGAATGAAATCTAAAATTTCTTAAAGTTCTTAAGTTGAATTCAAGGGGTTTGGAGGGTGATTTTGAGTTTTAGGAAGTTTTGAGTGTTCCGTAAGCTCGAGCGAGTCCGTAATATGATTTGGGACTTGTTGGTATAATTTTTCAGGGGCTCGGGTGGGCCCAGGGGCCTCCTGGACCACGCAGGGGGCCAAAAACCAGCAAAATCCAATGCTGGTGCAGCTGCTTCTGGTGTGACCGCACCTGCGGTCGCCCAGTCGCAGGTGCGAGACCGCCCCTGCGGTCCCCTTCACGCAGGTGCGGAAAACCCATGGACCCCTCCTCTTTCGTAGGTGCGGACTTGTGCCCGCTGGTGCGGGATTTTCCCTCGAAGGTGCGACCCCAGCTTCCAGGCCTAACCTCCGCAGGTGCGGCCATTTTCTTCGCAAGTGCGGGACCGCACCTGCGGTCCCAAAGTCGCAGGTGCGAAAATCCCTGAAAGTCATACCTATTTAATGTCCAAAAAACACGAGTTGCATCATATAATTCCACCCCCAACCTCCATTGTTGAGCCCAAGAGCTTGAGAAAACTGATCTTCGACCGATTCCTCCAAGAGGTAAGTAATTCCACTCCCTTTTGCTAATTAAATTCATGAATTGTCAAGAAAATCCTCTACTAATTCCTAGAAAAATCTAAGTTTTGGGTAGTAATTTGGATTTTATAAAAATTGGAGAATTATCCATTTAAGGCTATGAATTCTTGTATAAATCATATAATTTTGATCCTTAGGCTTCGGGTGAGTGATCCCTTCGAGAATTTTCAGAATCCGGGTTTGTGGGCCCGGGGTTGGTTTTTAGAATTTCCTCAAGAATGTCAAAAATTGGGTAGACTACTTTGAGCATGCATTGATGTTTTTGAACCATATTTGGCTAGTTGCGAGCCGTCGAGGGTAGATTTCGGAGATTCGGGCGCATCCTTGATCCGATGGGTGGTTTCGTCGCGAGGTGAGTCACCTTTCCAACCTTGTAAGGGGGAAATGTCCCCATAGGTTCCTTGCTTTCTATGTATACATGTTGTGGGGGCCGCATACGTACCAAATGACGAGAGTCCGTACGTGACTATATTGCTATGTCGGGTAGCTTTAGGACTCACAAGCATGCCACTATGTGCCTTATTTGTACCTATTATGTGATAAGAGTTGAAATTGTTGTTAAATTGTTATGGAAACATGAAACATTTTGATTTGGATCTCAGTTGGCTATTTGTGGTATTTTCACAGTCCTGCTGAGTTCACTGTTGAGTTGGTACACACATGTACTTATATATACATATACACTTGATATCGAGTCAGCACACGAGTCGCAGGGATGATGCGCGACAGTGGGATAGCTTATTATTATTATTATTGAGTCAGCACACGAGTCACAGGGATGATGCGCGATCGTGGGATAGCTTATGATTATCGAGTCAGCACACGAGTCGCAGGGGATGATACGCGATCATGGGATAGCTTATTATTGTATCGAGTCAGCACGCGAGTCGCAGGTATGATTCGTAACCGTGGGATAGCTTTATGACCCCAGTCCTTATGACCACCTTTATGACTCCGGCCGGTTGTCTTGTCCTGGTATGTGTATGTCCACTTGAGTTTGAGTCTCTTAATATAAAAATGGGAGTGTCAAGCATTGGTTAAGAGAAAGTTTTTGGTACCTTGTTGTCCCTTTTCAGTTATTATTTGGTTTTCGTTATTTGCTACATACTTGTTGCTCACTGTGTTTCCATGTCTATTGTTTTAGCCATATTTCGTCATATATATTATATTGTTGGACCTTAGTGAGTATCTAGTCGACCTCTCGTCTCTACTCCTTCGAGTTTGGGCGGGATACTCACTGGGTACATATCTATTATGTACTCATGATGCACTTCTTCTTTTCTTTCTGTACTTGGCTGTATAGGTCAGGAGGCTGGCACATCTGACTATCAGGTCGGCGCTAGATACTGACTGGGTTGAGTCGACTTCGCGGTGAGCTGCACTTCCTGGCGATCTCTAGCAGCACCCTGAAGTTTTCTTTTGTTATTTCCCCTATCTACCTCATTCGGACTATCGGATTGTATATATTTATGTATTCTGGTGTATTCTGATAGTTGCCCGTGATACTCGTGACACTAGTTCCTGGCACACATGTGCGTACATTTTCGGTTTTTGGGCTGCATTTTCATACATATGCTTATCTTTTGGCTCACGTATCAGATGTCCTATTTTCATGTCACAGGCTAATATCATGTAAATAAATGCTTACAACTGGTAAAAGTTGGATTAATTAATCACATGGGAAGGATAACACTTCGTAGAATTCATGTTGGCTTGTCTAACCCTGTTGTTGGCGCCATCACGACCGTGTGGGAAATCGGGTCGTGACACGGATGATGCAGCTCGCCTAAGTCTCCAATCCTCCACATCTCTATGAAAGTATATGTGCAATAAAATGCACATCAAGTGTAGCATGAGTACAAAAACAACATGTACACAGTAAGTCGCCCGCCTAACCTCAGAGAGGTAGTGACGAGAGGTCAAATTTGACACTTGCTCAAGGTCAATTAGAATATTCAAGTGTGACACTAAGCATGACTATCATAGGCAATTTATTAACATCAAGAATAAATATTATCCACTCCGTTCACATTTAACACTTTATATCTTCGTCATTTTAATAATAGTTAATCAACATGAGTGATTTAATCATATAACAATTTATCAACGGGAAGGAACAACTTCTTCAAAAAAATTTAATAACTGTAAATCTCTGTCATTTCAATTGACAACTTAAAATTCCAGGCCAGTAATCAGGCAGAAATCATAGCAACTACGTTGTAAATATCATGTGCAAGCAATGCCGAGGGTCGAACGGCGTGGACCAACAATAATAAATTGTGCACTGCCGAGGGTCGAACGGCTCGAACCATAGATGCATCTATCTGCCCCGCTCGCGGATCGATCATGCGATGCGGTTAAAAAATAATAAGGCTAGCCTGCTCGCGAATCATACCTGCGACTCAGGTGCTCATATGAATACACACAAATACAGGGTCATCCTGCTCGCGAATCATCATGCGACTCAGGCACCCAAAGTTACACATGTTCACATAATAAGTCCATATTTTTTATCAAGAAAGCAGTTTTTCTCAGGAAAGTGGTAAAATTCTTCTTAAAGGAACATGAAATATAGCTTTTAAATCTTTGTTTTGAAACTCATTTGTCAATTTTAATGATATTCCATTATATAACCCTACCAGGTATACAATTATCCACGGAGGAATCAATTCTCTTTCTAGATGATTAAGAAAATGAACTCTAGTCTTCTTTTAGATATTCAATTACGATTTCGATTATATTAGCAGTTTAATAGTACATGCATGATCACAGGTACAACACGTAAGGCATGCTAGTGGGTCCTAGACTACCTGGACATGGCATAATAGTAGCTACGCACGGACTCCCGCCACCTCGTATATACGTATCCCCCGAAGATAATAGCACATAGTTAATTAATTCACCTAGGGGGACAATTCCCCCTCACAAAGTTAGAAAGGAGACTTACCTGGCTCCGAAATTTCATAACCGGCTTCCAAGCCCTTCCGACGACTCCAACGGACGCACAATGCCCCAAAACTATCCAAATCACGGCAAACCAATGAAAATATACTCAAATATTTGCAAAATTCCAAATTATATAATTTACCTACCCTGCTTAGTGAAATGACCAAAATGCCCTCGAGCCCACGTGCTCGGAATCCGAAATTTCTCGAAGATATAGTCTACTCATAGCTTTACTAGTTCAAATATACAATTTACTCTACATTCCATGCTCAAATTCGTGGCTAAAAATCCAAATTACCATTTCTAGGTTTTCTTCAATATTTCCAAATTTTCCCAAAATTTTCATGTATAATCCATGCATATAAATTGTATTAATCTTAAAAACATGAAGGAACTACTTACCTATTATTGCATGAAGAAATCCTCCCTTGTAGCCTCCCAAAATCGCCCATGCCAAGATGAAAAATGATGAAATGGCCAACAAATCTCGGTTTTAAGACATTCTGCCCAGGCCATTTTTTGCACCTGCAATTCCGCAGGTGCGACCAAACCTCCGCACCTGCGGTTTTCCTCAGCTCAAGCCAACTTCGCATCTGCACCCCATAACCCGCATCTGCGACTTTGCAGGTGCGGAAATATCATCAGACCTGCGCTCCAAGCCAGACCACCACCTCTTCGCACGTGCGGCGCCATAGCCGCACCTGCGGCCCAAGCCTCGCAGGTGCGGTCACACCAGATGACAGCAACCTCAGCCTTCTTCAAACTGTCAAACTTGATCCGTCAACCATCCGGAATCCACTCGAGGCCCCCGGGGCCCCGTCCAACTATACCAACCTGCTCCAAAACATAATGCGGACTTGCTCTAGGCCTCAAATCACATCAAACAACATCGAAACCACGAATCGCACCCAAATCCCAACTTTATGAACTTAGAAATTTCCAACTTCTACATCCGATGTCGAAACCTATCAAATCACGTCTGATTGACCCCAAATTTTGCACACAAGCCGTATACGACATTACGGACCTGCTCCAACTTTCAGAATCGCATTCCGACCTCGATATCAAAATTTACACTTCTGGTAAGATTTTCTCAAAAATCTTCAAATTTCTATCTTTAGCCAAATGACTTCAAAATGATCTCCGGACATCCGAATTCACTTCCGATCGCGCTCCCAACTCCAGAATCACCATACGAAGCTATTCCCAGACTCAGAATCCTAAAATAGACATCAACATCACTGAAATGCTCTTCAAGCCAAATATAGGAAATTCCGACAAAAATGATGACTTTCACAATATATGCTGAAACGTTCCCGGGTTATCCAAAACCCGATCTGGACATACGCCCAAGTCCGAAATCATCATACGAACCTGCAAGAACCTTCAAATCCTGATTCGGAGGTCGTTTACTCAAAATTCCAATCTTAGTTGATTCTTCCAACTTAAGGCTTCTGAAATGAGAATTTTCTTTCCAAATTAACTCTAAACTTCCCGAAATTCAATTTCGACCACACCCATGGGTCATAATACCTTAAATGAAGTTGCTCATGGCCTCAACCCGCTGAACGACGTGCTAGAGCTCAAAATGACCGGTTGGGTCGTTACATTCTCCCCCACTTAAACAGACGTTCGTCCTCGAATGTGCTAAGAACTGCTCTGGAGTTATCTGAAATCACTGTTTTAATACCTCAAGCATCTGCCCGTGCTACCACAACCTGGTTGAGTACATTAGCTTGATCAAATCTGAAGATTTCTTCTTTATCCATATAATAAGCTCAGAACCTAGTTCCAATACTTGAGATTCTCTGCCAGGCCTAGTTCCAATATATAAATACCATATCAACTACCACACAAAATACCAGAACATGACTGCATACCCTTGCTGAATTAGCACCATGCACCGCAAGATTCATCATCTAACCAGAATGACGCTCCCTAAACCTTAATAACCAAAACTCCACGAATCTGGTGCTCCCAAGGCACCTTATGATATATATATATATATATATATATATATATATATATATATATATATACACACACACACACCTTGCTATAATGCTGACGATACCACCACAACGGAGGAGATGTGTAGAAATTCATACCCAACTGCAGAGTTAACAAATCATTGAATATCTCACCTTGACTAGAATCATCACCTCATTATGAACCTGAATCATGATATTTGTTCTTTAATATACACTTCACATAACCTTATCGCACTGATCCCTGATCGGATAATCTCACCTCACCCAGTATAAACTGCTCAGACAACAGACCACACCAAACATGATCAACAGCTTCACATGATACCACATCGTACCAATAGGCCATAACTCGAACATGATAATAAGAAACGACTCAGAAAGGGACTATTCAACTCACGCAACTAATATGAACTTTTCTTAGAAAATAGGAAGTAGAACATAAGAAAATAAATATGGTAACCTTACTCATCATCACATTGTTGCGGCGTGCAACCCTATCCGAATAACATACCCCTGGCGACGTGCCACCAGATCCACACATAAAATTTACATAAGAAGATATATATACGGAGCTGATTTTCTCACTATTATAAATTACTGAATATCGATCATAAGCAAGCTAAGTGCATAATACCATCCTGGGGAGACTGATAAAGTAGTAGGCTACAAAACTCAAGCTCAACTGAGGTGCGATATATATATATATATATATACACTCTAGATCTCAAGAGCTATCCTGCTCACATAACATCCCCACTACGCGGGACCTCAACACATAGGAAATTATCAAGTCGTTTCACAACTCACATGGCACAACCATAATATCACATGAATTTGACGAAGACGGAACACATCTATTGTTCTAATACCTTTCCATGAAAAAGCGCTATACTGAAATGAACATGTCTGGCTCATACGGAGCCCATAATCATATTTAAATCTATCCACAACATCGAGTCTACCTTTCTCTCACCAAACTAAGCTAATAGCTTTACCTGGGTCCACATTAACCCACTTTCTCTCATAATACGCGAGAACAACCATCATAGTCGGGACAAACACCCCGTAATCCACAACCAACTGAACGGAATGCCCTCCAGGCATAAATTCTCAAATAAACAATATTGCACTTCTTTATACTTGGTCTAAATCTTCAATCAATCAGGTGACTACATGTCACACTTTATACAATCTTTTCGCGGTCATGCTTCCACGACCTTCCACACAAGGCAACAAGTCTGCACATCTATACCACCGACCACACTAATGCTGCAACGCAAATCAAGAACCCATGACCAGGGTACAAATCCTCTTTCACCGAATATCGATCTCAGGTGACACTGAAAATAACACTAGCTTACTCTGAACTTTCAAATCACTTTTTCTTGCTCATCCGAGCTCATGACGTCCTTGTCAACACCGAATCGCAATCTCGATTCTCACTCCCAGTTACATACTGACCGCACCTAACATGCCAATATGAGGTAGCGCAAGAATTCCATCATAACTTCTGAACCACCAATAGGATGAACACTTCATCATATAGAAACCCTCTACTTAACTCAATTCAAGAGTACCATCTCAACACACGAGTGAATTCCCACAATCACCCAACATGCAAATCCTTAAGTAGTAGTCTATACCACCATAAACCTTCCGGGATCCGCCTATACCTGACAGGCCATAGCACTCAAATGCTCCCACATGAAATCCATTACGATGGCCGACAAGCCCCGCACACACCGGCACAAACCACATGCATAACTTAATCACATCGAAGGAATTGATCACTGCCGTAAATTAATCATCTTCAATTGCCTCAGGAACAATAGAAACTTCCTTCAACTCATAGCAAACTCAACACTCACTCATCCCCAGTGACCTTGATTCACGAGACTATGCTGCCTAAATCCCGCAACCCATCTCATACCCTCCTAATAATCCTTCTACAATCCAGAGTTTATTTCTCTCACTCCTCCAATACTATCCTGCATGCTGAAACATATCATAGAACATTCCAACCATTTTCATTTTTCTCATAAATTACTCTGCAAAGCTCAATTCTTGATCACACTGCTGCCTGAAACCCTTAAACGCCGCATTCATAACTTTTGAACTCACTAGGACCGCTATCGAGAGTCACCCACTCTGACTGGCTCCGAATACAATCAACTCCAAGGCTCTTCTAGCACATGAACACCCTTTTCCTTGAAGCACGTGACTGAGTCACTACCCTGACAACTCACCTATGCCTTAAGAAAAATTCTGAATCTTCCAAAGCCTAACCCTGGTCCGACAGGGCCAACTTTTGCACACATTCATCAAATCCCACGCACAATCACCATTTTTACTCCTTTCCCTTAGCTGTAATAACTTGCCAACACGCCGACAATCCGCAACCCTATGACAACACAATCCTGCAACCCAACTGCAGATGGTGGGACTCCCCCACTTAGCCCGAAGTTATTCCTTGCACCACTCTAGACCCTGCCGAGATCCCTTCTCCTTTGATAACACGATCTTGCTCAACCAATCCGTCCAATTCTTCTAAATTCTCTTGCTAGCACTCCCTAAATACTCAAATTCTCTAGAATCATTCACACATTCTTCCTCCTACCGAATAGCCCCTAGAACCTCTCAGAGAGACTTGCCAACCATGCCACCGCTAACCTATTCACAGGAGATAACCCACCTGTGGAAATCACCCGTGGACACCTTCCAACGACGCTGAAATGTACGCTCTCTGTGACTTCAATACCCCATCCTACACCCTACTTCATTTACCAACTTTACTAGTCTGCCCGCTCCTCATGGACATCCATTAAATGCGCGACAATATCTTCAAATTCCAAGCTATGCTGCCGCTCCCCCACTTTACAACTGCTCGACTTCCGCTTCTTACACCTAGCCTCCTAAAAATGGAACCACCGCCTAACCTCACTTCAGGATCATTCTCTGTAGCTCTCAAACCAGCAGATCACCACGACTTCAAGCTCTCCGAAGATCATCTTTCTCTAGTTGCCTTTATTATCAACACTTATCCGATACTGAACCACCGCATCTCACAGCCTCTGCCAACCGTATTCTTCAATACTTCTTCTCAATACTCTGACCCTATGCAATCGAAGAAACCATAGCACTGACAAACTTAACACATTCCATTCGATCAATAACGATGACTTCATGTCACAGGTGCATATCCCACCTCACTTGAAGACACCAAGTCTTACTACTTTATCAACCCCAACCGGACCATTCATAATCCAAATGCCTTTCCTCTGCCGGAACTAAAATACCGAAATCTCAAAATCACACTTTGAGAAGACCTCCCTTCAAACCATTCATCACCCCCAACACGCGGGCAAGCATTCTATCATCATTTCGAAATCACGCGATAATCAATCGCAAGAATCATCACTACCTGAGCACAACCTTAAGGCTCTCAGAAACACAGCTACTGAGCTGAAACAACATATTATTCTTTTGCAGGGCCATAACAACAGCCCCAACCAATTACTCATGGAAACATCTCGAATTACATCCGTAGCACCATTTCAATTCCTCAAATTTCTTGATTCATAGCAAGCGCTTCGCGACGCGTAAGATTGAGTAGGAATGAACATAGGCATAAGCCTCAAAGGAATAAAATCGCACGATGAGGAATCAAGAAGGGAAGTACTCCTAACAGCCCTATAGCCTCTCAAAGATAAGTACAGACGTCTCCGTACCGATCTGCAAGACTCTACTAGACTTGCTCATGACTCGTGAGACCTAAGGAAACCTAGAGCTCTTATACCATGTTGTCACGACCCAAAATCCATAAGGTCGTGATGGCGCCGTACATCATCGTCGGTCAAGCCAATCATTAATTAATTGAAATAATTTTTTGTTTTAATTTATGAGAAACATTTCCTTTCACTTGATTACGTGTTAACTAAATAAAATTGGTTAAGTAAAACAATGGTTTGAATATTACACTTTAGCAAATATATCCCAACACATCCCAGAATCCGGTGTCATAAGTACATGAGCAATTTCTAAGAATTTTACAATTTCTACAAAGCTTGTCCAAAATACAAGTGGACAAGGAAATTAAAATAATATAATACAGTATGAGGAAGACTCTGTCAGCTACGGGTCGCCTCCGGATGATACATCTCGCCTAAGTCTCCTATCCTCCACATCACTATGAAAGTACCTGCGCAATAAAATGCACAGCAAGTGTATCATGAGTACAAAAACAATGTGTACTCAGTAAGTCGCCCGCCTAACCTCAGAGACGTAGTGACGAGAGGTCAAATTTGACACTTGCTAAAGGTCAATTTAGAATATTCAAGTGTGACACTAAGCATGGATATCATAGGCAATTTATTAAAATCAAGAATAAATATTATCCACTCCGTTCACATTTAACACTTTATATCTTCGTCATGTTAATAATAGTTAATCAACATGAGTGAGTTAATCATATAACAATTTATCAACGGGAAGGAACAACTTCTTCCAAAAATTTTAATAACATTAAATCTTTGTCATTTCAATTGACAGCTTAAAATTCTAGGCCAGTAATCAGGTAAAAACCATAGCAACTACGCAGTAAATATCATGCGCAAGCAATGCTGAGGGTCGAACGGCGCGGACCAACAATAATAAATTGTGCACTGTCAAAGGTCGAACGGCTCAAACCATAGATGCATCTATCTGCCCCGCTCGCGAATCGATCATGCGACGCGGTTAAAAAATAATAAGGCTAGCCTGCTCGCGAATCATACCTGCGACTTAGGTGCTCATATGAATAAACAAAAATACAGGGTCATCCTGCCCGCGAATCATACATGCGACTCAGGCACCCAAAGTTACATATGTTCACACAATAAGTCCACATTTTTATCAAGAAAGCAGTTTTTCTCAGGAAAGTGGCAAAATTCTTCTTAAAGGAACATGAAATATAGCTTTTAAATCTTTGTTTTGAAACTCATTTGTCAAGTCTCTTTCTAGATGATTAACAAAATGAACTTTAGTCTTCTTTTAGATATTCAATTACGATTTCGATTATATTAGCAGTTTAATAGTACAGGCATGATCACAGGTACAACACGTAAGGCATGCTAGTGGGTCCTAGACTACCCGGACATGGCATAATAGTAGCTACGCACGGACTCCCGTCACCTCGTGTGTACGTAGCCCCCGAAGATAATATCCCATACTTAATTAATTCACCTAGGGGGGCAATTCCCCTCACAAAGTTAGAAAGGAGACTTACCTCGCTCCGAAATTTCATAACCGATTTCCAAGCCCTTCCGATGACTCCAACGGACGCACAACGCCCCAAAACTATCCAAATCACGGCAAACCAATGAAAATATACTCTAATATTTGCAACAATTCCAAATTATATAATTTCCCAACCCCGCTTAGTGAAATGACCAAAATGCCCTCGGGCCCACGTGCCCGGAATCCGAAATTTCTCGAAGATATATTCTACTCATAGCTTTACTAGTTCAAATATACAATTTACTCTACATTCCATGCTCAAAATCGTGGCTAAAAATCCAAATTACCATTTCTAGGTTTTCTTCAATATTTCTAAAATTTTCTTGTATAATCCATGCATATAACTTGTATTAATCTTAAAAACATGAAGGAATTACTTACCTATCATTGCATGAAGAAATCCTCTCTTGAAGCCTCCCAAAATCGCCCATGCCAAGATGAAAAAGGATGAAATGGCCAACAAATCTCGGTTTTAAAACATTCTGCCCAAGCCATTTTTCGCACCTGCAATCCAACACTCGCACCTGCGATTCCGAATGTGCGACCAAACCTCCGCACTTGCGGTTTTCCTCAGCTCAAGCCAACTTCGCACCTGCGCCCCATAACCCGCATTTGCGACTTCGCAGGTGCGGAAATATCATTGCACCTGCTCTCCAAGCCAGACCACCACCTCTTCGCACCTGCGGCCCAAGCCTCGCAGGTGCAGTCACACCAGATGACAGCAACCTCAGCCTTCTTCAAACTCTCAAACTTGATCCGTCAACCACCGGGAATCTACCCGAGGCCCCCGGGACCCCGTCCAATTATACCAACCTGCACCAAAACACAATGCGGACTTGCTTGAGGCCTCAAATCACATCAAACAACATCGAAACCACGAATCGCACCCAAATCCCAACTTTATGAACTTAGAAATTTCCAACTTCTACATCTGATGCCGAAACCTATCAAATCACGTCCGATTGACACCAAATTTTGCACACAAGTCATATTTGACATTACGGACCTGCTCCGACTTCCGGAATCGCATTCCGACCTCGATATCAAAATTTCCACTTCCGGTCGAATTTTCTCAAAAACCTTCAAATTTCTATCTTTAGCCAAATTACTTCAAAATGATCTCCGGACATCCGAATTCACTTCCGATCGCGCTCCCAACTCCAGGATCACCATATGAAGCTATTCCCAGACTCGGAATCGCAAACAGACATCAACATCACTGAAATGCACTTCAAGCCAAACTTAGGAAATTCCTTCAAAAATGCTGACTTCTACAATATATGCTGAAACGCTCCCGGGTTATCCAAAAACCGATCCGAACATACGCCCAAGTCCGAAATTATCATACGGACCTACGGGAACCTTCAAATACTGATTCAGAGGTCGTTTACTCAAAATTCCAATCTTAGTTGATTCTTCCAACTTAAGGCTTCTGAAATGAGAATTTTCTTTCCAAATCAACTCTAAACTTCCCAAAATTCAATTCCGACCACACCCACAGGTCATAATACCTGAAACGAAGCTGCTCACGACCTCAATCTTCTGAACGACATGCTAGATCTCAAAACAACCGGTCGGGTCGTTACAAACTATGCAGTCGCAGTTGCATTTATGCGGTCTGCTAAAGAGCCCAGTGCGGCCACACTCAGAAATGTGCGGACCGCAGAAAATAGAGATGTGGCTGCAATTCAGAATTGTGGGGCCGAAAATGTCCAATCCCACCAAGATAAGAGAAGTGCGGACCGCACATGGAATTATGCAGGCGCAGAACCTGCAAAAAGGGCAATTTTGTCCGAAAATTCCAGCATTGTATTAATAGAATAGTTTCACTTTTTTAGGTTAACTTTTATACCTTTTGACATCAACATCCGTTTACTTTGCTTCTTTCAGTTATTTTAGCTATTTTAAGATTTTTGAATATTAGTTTTATCATTTCAATCATTAATATGGTTTAATTATCACTTCTTCCTCTTTATCTTCTAATTTAAGCATGAGTACCTAGATTTTTACTAGGGCCCAACCCTAGTGTATAAACTTAATGGGTGTTTGATTTATGGCTTGTTTATGGTTGGGTGTTGATTATCTAGCCATGTTCTTTCTTTTAATTAAACATTTAATGGTTGCAAACATTATTTCATACCTAATTGACTTGGTCTTTACTTGAGAAAGAGAGACTTAGTCTAGGAAAACTTGGCTAGCAAGGAATTGGGTCAATCGAGAGATTGATAAACCCAATTAAAGGGTTGAATCTAGAGATAGTAAAACCCGACTTGAGATTATTATCAACTGATTTGTTCAATACCCATTTGGACTTGAGAAAGCCAAATTAAGCAAAATCACTCTCTGACCGAGAGGTATTGAATTGAGAAAGCCAAATTGAGAAAAATCACTCTATGACCGAGAGGTATTGAATGGGTACTCGAGTGTTGATAGCTATAATCCACCCCGACCAATAAAATAACCTTTAAGACTTACAACCCATTAAGCGAACACCTAAGTGAAGGTCATAGCCCTAGGCCTTTTTACCATTTTAAAAGCAAACAAAAATAATTTTCTAGTTTTAATTCTTAGTTGTCATCCTTAGTTTAAAATAGATTTAGAAACAAACCAACTATTGTGGAAGTGTAATCCAAGATAATTCAAGCTCATTCACTCAAATATATACTCCTAAGTCCCATTTATATCTCTCTGTAAAAAATTGACCCGGACTCCTTGTTGGGTACTATTATTTCTTCGACCGTTTCACAACCTCAAATAGAGGTGTGGCTTGGACGAGATCATTGGCCTCGTCATACTTCACTGACTGATATCAGGAGCTTCTTGGGTTTAGCAGGTTATTATCGCCGGTTTGTGAAGGGCTTATCGTCTATTGTAGCACCTTTGACTAGATTGAACCAGAAGGGTGTCACACCTCCTTTTTCTGCTACCCTTCGGATTGATGAAGGGTAGTAGGGGAGTTTTTCCACTTTAAGTGACATTATTCAGATTTAGGATTTATTTTAGTTTTCAGAGTCGCCACCCGGATTTTTACGGTGCTCCGGGACACCGTTTTATTTTAAAATACCAAACCGAGGAAATTTAGACTCTGTTTTAAGTTGTCTGCGCGCCAGAAATCTGAGTAAGGAATTCTGTTAACTCGGGAGAAGGTGTTAGGAATTCCCGAGTTCCGTGGTTCTAGCACGGTCGCTTAACTATTAATATTTGGCCTAAATTATCTGATTATTTATATATTTTAAACCTATTGTGTATTTAGCCTTTTTACTTTTTAAACCGCTTTTAGTATTTATGGATTTATCTTGAAACAAGTCACGATGAGGTGCACTTGTTAGTTTTTTTTTTTTTTGGCACATTATAACTACGCCACATGAAATGCACCCGCAATTACAACATGTGATTTT